>WBMY01010406.1:9346-108111 GCA_013397315.1 Donacobius atricapilla
TTTGTTTACCTTTACTGTATGTTAATAAATCTAACTGTTTCTATTTTTAAACTGAACCTGTTTTGCTTTTCTTTTAATCCTATTCCACTAAAATGAAAATTCGGCGAATGTGATAACCACTACAACTAGATATGAAGTCAGACTTTCAAATAAAGTAAGAGTTTTAGTTCATGCCTTCTGATCAAAGTGTGAGTGTGTGTGTGACGAATTGCATCAGCTAGATATTTATATGTTGTCAAAATGTATTTTTTTTGCTGTAAATCCTATAGATCTTTTAAAATATTTTTACAAAGAGCAAAAATATTATTTAAATATATTCTTTTTGTATATCTGATTAATTAAGCTCTTATTATAAACTAAACTTTTAAATCTCTGAAGCAAAGTAACATCTAAAAAAAAGAAAACAAACAATTAGACCAAAAGACACCTCATCAGAATTCACATGCAAGCTGACATGGTAGGAAGCTGACAGAGATTGAATTTCTAAAACCCAAATTGTATTCACAGCTGTATTCAAAGCTGGCTAGAAGGATCTGCCTTCTCTAGATCAGCTCATGACAAATCCAAAGAGAAATGAACCTAGCAAGCTTGCTTCCTTACTCATTTCTTATTTTTCATAATTGATTTGTATTAGATTGGATTACAAAGTGTACTCAAATTACTGACTCACCAATCCCAAGAAGGCAAGTCTTTAAAGTAATGAGATTAACAACCGTTGATCAAAGAAAATTGCCATAGATGCAAGGCTCTGCTTTTGTTGGTGCAATGCATTGTTAGACATCTGGCTGGACTGATGGGTATTTCATGCTGGCCACCACACACAGCTGCACACAGGAAAGATTGCTCCTAAAATGACAGAAAGCCCTGCCCACAGGAGATAACCCCTGGAAGTGGAAGTTCAAAGGTTTCTTCATCTCTCTTTTCAGGGATACTAGAAAATGTAGTAAAAACGGGAAATGAACTGTCCATCATAAGCAGACTCATCCCAGTGTCCTTGATTAGTCCAGAAGCTCTGGGAAGGTCTTTGTGCCTGCTGGGAAGTTCTATGAATATGGAGGAATTAAAGAAAATTGTCTGTGGAGGATGTCACCCTTCCAAGAGTTTCTGTCAAACATGCCACTGTGAATATGTCAGAGCTTCCTCAGGAAGGGCTGGTTCATAGAGTTTCCCAACACCAGTTTGGATGTTTCCGGAGGAGAAGAAACATGAAAATCTTCCCACCATTTTCAGGGCAAATGCCAACACTTCATTTAAGTGTATGAAAAAGAAGAAGATCCAGGTGGAATGGGTGCTCTTGGGGACTGGGAGTTGAGGCAAAGTGAGCAATAAAAAAAGCAGCCAGGCAAGATTAATTTGAACCCCTTCAGCTGCATGGTGATTAGATTGAATGCATTCTATCCACTTGGGCAAGAAGGCAATTTGTTGCTCCACATGGCTATTAGCAGGATAGATTAGCTTCATGGAAATAGAAGCTCTAAGGTTTGGGATAAGCATTCCTGAAGGAGAAAAATGAATACAGATTAACTTCAATAGAGCTTTCTTTTTTCCTTTCTCTTCCCATAGAAAACTAGGCTGGCATACTATACAGACTGTGCTTCTAGAACAGAGAAAAGCAGGGATGTTTCCCCCCAGTCCTACTTATAGTCATCCACTTTGAGGTCCCTCTGTGAAAAAATAAAAAGTAAGAGAGAAGAAACGCAGTTTGAACAAAAACAAATAAAAGGACCATCTCTGTTATCTTGGTGATTGTTTTACACTCAGTCTGCTTTGATCTTTGCTGATGGGACTCCTCACCAGCACATACATGGGAACAGACTCTTTTAAATACTGTAAGTGTTCACAGTGTGATGATGGTAAGGGGGTTGCAGGACCCCATTAGAAAGCACCCCATGAAGCAGAGCCTCAAGTGGCTGAATTGCTTTTGCCGCAGTCACACTTCCCTATAGCTCAAAGGTCAATGTCTGTTCTGCTTTCAGTGACCATCAAAATTCCCCTATTCTGAAGAAAAAAAAAATGCTTTGGGGTATAGACTGTATCCAGAACTCCTCTGCAAGTATTTTTGATGAAGAAAGCAAAGTAATGATACCATCTGTCCCATCACATCTATGCAGGCCATATAAACCACAGGAAGAGTGGCAGCCCTCAGTAAACAGTACACCATAGACACACTTATTTTATCATGGCTCCCTCACACCCTGTGGAGCTGAGAATGAAGAACACTTTTCTCTAGATCTCAGACTGAAACTTAACTAAGTGATAATCAAACCACTTTTAGAGTTCAAAAGTGGAGGGTGATTCTTGTAACTACTAGTTCTCTTTTTTTTTCCCCTCTCAATTTCCATCCAAAAATAAATATTTTTTTTAAATCAGAATACTTCCTGAAGTGACCAACATTGGGAATATAGAATAGTGACACCAAAGCTTTTTCTCAGACCCATGGTGTTCAAATTACTTGAATTGCTTTCAAATATGCATTTAAAATGCAAAATTAACTCTGCTCACACCACCCAAATGGATCCAACTTAGATTGTCCTTATAAGAAATACATGCAAATGATAGCCACATGGCTTGTTCCTTCAGAGAGAGGTGGTGTAGGCACAGAGTGGTGTAGGCAGATACCACTACCAAGAAGCAAGGGTGGTCTTGATCCTCTTTGAAAGACGCTACATCTCAGCCTGGAACTGGCATTTCCTGGCTGAATAGGGCTTTCTATTTCTATTAAGCTAATTCCCATTGTAGTGCAGCCTCCTGATCTTACACAGGGCACAGAGAGTGACCTGAACCCAAAGGCAACAGTGCACCTAACAGGGTTGTTACGAGCCAGGCACTGACTGGCTCCTTTTCTATCCAGTTCTCCTCTGCAAATCACAGGCACTGAGAAGATTTCAGGAAGAAAATCTGGTTTTCTGTCACATTTGGAGTTATTTTCACATCACAAATTTTCCCTTGATCAAGCCACTCTTTGCTATTAAAAAGATTTTTAAAGGCTCCAGGCTGCACAATTTTATACGTTTTAGCACAGCATGTTCATGAAGGAAGCAGCTTGAGGCAGGTGTGATTTCAGGATATGTCAGTTGACCTTAAAAGGAACCATGAATTTTAGCACAGTAATTTCCACAGGCAAATAACCACATCTATCCACATTCATGTCAAGAGAAAGATTAGAACTAGAATCTCCAAATGTCAAGCTCATGAAAGTAGAAAAAAAGAAAAAAAAAAGCACATGAAGACCAATAGCAGAATCTCCCACTCCTGGCCCCATCAGAAGAGGTGAACTCCAACAGGCAAAAGGAAATATAATGACAGTGCCAAAGAAGCGGTTATGCAGCTTCAGTTGCAAGGTTATCACTAGGATATCACTAAGATACCTCATTAAGAACTCACATCTAACAGGACTTCTGGGCTGAAAGCTCAAAGGAAATTTTGTGCAGTACTTATATTGAGATTTGCACATCTTCACACTTAGACCTGGGTTTGACTTCAGCACATGTAACACCTCAGCAGAGAGATGAAGAAGAAAGCTTAGCTACTCAAACAGTAAAGCTTGGTTTGCCAGAGAGAATGTACAGATTGAATTTTCACCCTTTGTATGATTCCTGCCCTCTGTCTTTTGACACAATAGAATGTCTTGGCTATAACAAGAAAAAAAATTCCAAGTATAAAAAAGGCTCTATAGCAGATGTGGAAACAAAGGAATAATTTTTCTCCAAAGAACTGAAAATGACGCCTCTTTACTTCTGAGGAAGAGAAACTAGATCAGGAATTCTGGCAGTGGGAGGAAAGGCATAAGCAGGGACCTGCAGAAAGAGAGATTATTTGGAAACATAAATCACATTGTTGCGGTATCAAGCTGGCTGTAGCATCAGCACTATAAATGAGACTAATCATCAGGTATGTCCAGTTAGTCTTGGTTTCCTGTTCCATAGTGAAGCTTTCTAAAAAATTCCTGAATACTCAGTAAAAGGCAGGAAAATTTACCTGCAAATTAACCATTTCTTGCCAGAGACTCAGTGTGCACTTTTAAAATCACAATCCCTCACTATAATCAATGTATGTGCTCTCCAGGCTATGCTAGCTCATAGCCAGGGCAGAAGGCAAGTGATAGAATAAAGCTAAGAAGAATCCTCCCAAAGAGGGCAGAATTGAAAAAATCTTTAATTTTACATTATTTAATTTTATTTACATCTTTAATTTTACATTATTACCTGTCTCCATGAGGATTTGGCCAAGGAAATTTTTAAAAATGTCACTGAGTATTGACTTGGTGGTCAGGATGTAATTGTAGTGAGGGCACTGCCTCAGTACTTTCAGCCCCTCTTTTTGGCAGTCTGAGCACTAAGTCTGTAATGGGTTAAAGTTTGCAACTGGGCGGAAACACCAAAAGATGTAGTGGTTTCACATTCTGTGAATTTGTTTTGTTAAATTTAGTGTAGTGGTCTATCTTCCCACTATGGAATAGGATTAGAAGAAAGGCAAAACAACTTATCAACTTAAAGATAAAAACAATTAGATTTATTAACACACACTAAAGCGAGAACAAAAAAAACCCCCATACAACCTTTTTAAAAGCATTCCCCTCCCCCCTATCAACAGTTTACTTTTCCATGAAACAATGCAAAGAGACGGAAAATCAGAACTCTAGGTCAGTACCACTTATGAAATAGTCTTTCATTCAGTCTTTGACAGAGACAAGTCCTTCCTGATTTTTTTCTGGTAATTTCCCACAAGAGACTCAGTCTGTGTTTGTGGCTTCCAGCTCCCACAAAAGCAGCCTGCCCGAGAATCTGCATTTGTGAGCTTCCCAAAAAGCAGCCTTTTCCATGACTACATATGGGTTGTGGACTACGCATGGGGTTTCACCTTTTAAAGATGCACAGCTCCACAACAAAGGATTTCTCATTCTTCACTGGTGACGAGGCTTCAAACATCTCATAGGATCACTAGATTACAGTTTCTAATTCAATATCCAGTCAGTAAAATCAGACACCTTTGCTTGAATCCACAAAATCATCTCCCCATTCTTAGTCCATGATTTAAAGGAAATATTACAGTCCATTACCATAAATCAAAGGCGATTTACAGCTTAGAACTAAGGCAACTTGTCGTCTCCGCTACGTAAGGTCACTCTACTGACTTTGATATCTTCATATTGTCCCTTTGCATAGCTCCAATTTGGCCTTTCCTCTCTCTTTGAGAAGGGTTAGAGTTTAAAATAGTCTCAGTCTGTTTTAGGAAAGAGTTAATATTTCGTGCCTGTACCTGCAGATGGCCACGTGGTCCCTGCCACAGCATCTGTGAAAGCCTCAAATCCACACTGGTGGGGAAGGCTCAGAAATGGCGGCCCGGATCTTCTCTCCCCTCCACCCCTCGGTCTCATGGGGTGGGTTTGGCCCAGCCTGGGCTCGGTGCTGCTCTCCAGGGACCCAGGGAGGGGGCGGGGAGTGATCATCTCCCTTGGCCCAGCCTGGGCTCGGTGCTGCTCTCCAGGGACCCAGGGAGGGGGCGGGGAGTGATCATCTCCCTTGGCCCAGCCAGCGGCGTGGGGCAGGCCGTAGGATCGGCTGGATGTCAGCAGCCATGGATCCCCTTTCTCTGGCAGCTTCTGCTGGGCTCGGAACCCAGCTCGGCTCCAGACAGGGCCAGCCCCATCTCAGCCACCCCATCCCAGCCCCAGGGGCGGCGGGCCCTGAGCCAGGCCCCACTGCTGCCCCTGCCCCTCGATATTACCTCATGGCAGACCCGCAGCAGAAAGAGAGAGCCCTTTCCCCAAATCCCACCTGGATTTAAGCCGTGTGTCCCAGAGGTGTATACTTGTATCCAATTGGCCAACCTGGCTGTCAGTTTTAAAGCAGATCACTAATTGGTCTTTACCGTTCATTCCAAACCAATACATTGTCCTAAATCAGCCTTGGGATTGAGCCTTACACTGAACCTCATATGCCTGCTAGCACCACTGCCTCTGAGTTCTCCTCCCAAAATACTACAGGATCAACGTACAAGAGAACTGAGCTTAAAAAGTGTTGTAGAGTGATGTGTGGGAAGTAAAAGCCTCCTGAAGACTGCAATTTCCTTCAATGGTTTTGGTGCTATTATATGCTCAATTTCTGCCAGAAGTTTGTGTTCTGGCAAGCTCCTAGCTAGCAGCATGAGAAGGAGGGGAAGACCTTTCTTTTAAGGATTTTTTTCCTGAATTATGCACCACTGAAGAACCTTGTGACAAACTATTTTGCAGAGTGTGTTAAATAATATAAAAAGGCTGTTCCAACACATGATCAAGATAATTATGTTAAGAGCAACTTAACAAACAACCCTTTCTCAATCTTGCTACTGTAATTCCCCATGTGCATTTAACATGCCTATGGTGGAGAGGCAAAATGTACCATTTAGACCTTTGTTCTAACTTAAGAGTGTCAAAGAAGCCCCAGTTTTGTGAAGAAAACTGGCACTTTTACAGAGAACTCACTTGAAAAACATTTGACATGGCATATTTTGCACCAGCATAATTTATATTATGAAGCAAGAGAAGGAAAAAAAAAAAAAAAAAAAAGGGGAAAACACGTCCCTGCCCCGGAATTTTTGGTGAATGCTGGAATAACAAATAGGAGACACATGTTGCTTTAAGCCGTGAATAGGGGATATGAAAGAGAAACTGGAGCTGGGGCAGCTGAGGGGAAGAGGGAAGGACAAAGGAGTTTCCACAGGAGAAGGCTGTAAGGACACAGGGCACAAATACATAAAAACATGGGCTTCAGTGATTCCTACTCGCATACAGCAATTTGTTTTTTGAGGGGGAAGCCATTCCACTATTAGGTTCCATTGTGCTGTTTTGAACAAGAAACCTACTTTTCATTACCAGGAAGCAACATTAGCCCTCTTGTGTCTGGAATACTCAATCTCAGATGTCTGGCAATTACTTGAAATTGGATTCAAAACAATACTGAGGTTTTATTGATAGCTTCTCATCGGTTGCTTGCTGTTTCTTGCCTTTCAACCAATAGCCCAGAGAGCATCCAATTCTCCTACACTGTGCCCAACAGGGTCAATTTTCAGTGAGGTTATTGATTTGGACTTGACATTTAAGCAACGTACGACCACGGTGGCATGAGCAGCTTTTTACCAGCTCATAAATATTGCTAGGTTGAAACATCCTCTTTCTCATGCCGAAAACTGAAACATTATTTCCTTGTTTCTCTTCTGGCTCAGCATTTTAATACTGTAATTTGCAGTTTCCAAACTGTGAAGGGATAAATGATGCTGTGAGAGTTATTTCAGGTAGCCAATCCCAGAGCCTCTGCCAGCTGGACTAAACAAAATCAGTCAAATCTTGTCTAGCAAGGATTTCAAAGAGAAGAAGTAATAGATACGTCAATTCTTCATGGATTTTTTTAAATGAAATCTCCTGGCAACAGGAAAACTATTGGGGTATTTGTTGTTATTTTGATCAGACTCTGGCCTTTTACTTGCTGGGAGGGATGGAGGATTCTGTCAAGAGAAGGTCAACATCTTGAAGACGCGACTTGTTTATAGTGAAATTGGCCTTTGCAAGGCTAAACCACTGCTATTGTATGCCCCTGATTCCCACTTTTTAGGACCCCACTTTAAAACTTATGCTAAAGCTAATATTCTGTTGACTGATGTGTTAAACTTTAAATTTCCCAGTGACCTGGAAATTATCTGCCTCCTTAAAAAGTAGACACTAACTGAAAAGAGAAAAAAAAAAAACAAACCACATGGGTTTCACACACTTGTTTTCATCTAAAATTCAGCTTTAAGACTTCACTTGCTAGAAATCTGAGATGAAATCCAGGACAGCCCCAAAGGCAATGTCTCAAAAAAGGGCAGAACTACTGGAGACCTCTTGGCCCCAGCTTTAAGCAGAAGTTAGCATTGATTCTGAACAAATTAAAATGGTTTTATAATTGTTTCCAGGGGGTTTACTAATTACTGCAATATAAGGTAAATATAGGGCCTTGCCACCTCCTTCACACACATCTCATCAAATTCATTTCAGAGCAGAGACCCCCCTGGACTCGACAGGCCCATTGGGTCAATATTTTTATGACATCTATTTAAAGGATGAGGTTCAGCAATAGTGCATTAAATAATCAACACATTTTGTCACCTAGTTGACCATGATAGTACTAGAGACAAAGCTTGCCTGTGACCTTTATGTCCTTACAGCTGAAATTTTGTTTTCCTTACAGAAGTACACTCTCTCTCCATTGAAGCTCATCAGTTGCATTCTTCTAAGATGCATTAAAAAGAGAGCTGGTTAGAAGGACATCAGACATGCTCTTCCATCAGAGAATGTATTTTGTTTAAAAAAATCCACAAAATGGATTTTTTGAATTTTTGTGCATTTTTTTCAGTTATGATAAAACACATTATTCCAAGAATACAAAAATATTTCATTTGGAGATTTTTCACCCTGCGTTGTTGTATAACATGTGTTATTTTCCTTATTTATTAAAAATATCCATATATCAAGCATCTATTCACTTTTGACATCTTGATATTAAAGGATATAGATATTTCTACTTATAAAATAATATATAATTTATATAAAATACTTAAAATAAGATTCAGCATTTCAATCAAGTAGGAAGAAAACATTTGGATGTATTTTATTTGCTATATTCATAGCACTGATTCCCTGAAAATTTCAAAATCTTGATCTGGAATTCAGATTGAGAGAACTGGTCAATTTGAAAAGGTTGCCATTCCCTGAGGAAAAGGGTTTGTTTGCTGCCTGTGGGTGCAGCTGTACCCTCTACTCACAAAACTGCCAACACAAGAGAGATGTCAGAGTTGGGTAAGAAAGCTGATGACAGGAAAGGCACTGCCCAGAAGGTTGGAACTTTAGTTGGATTCCAACACTAACAGTAAATGTGTGATACCCACAACTGTTATGAGACCTGTACCCTTTCATCTGATATGACGTCAAAAATGAGAAAAAAAAAAATAATCAACCATCAAAATAAGTAAATAAACACCGATCATGAAAAAACCTCAAGTTCACCACAGTGCTACATGTTTTTTGGGTTTTTTTTTTATTTTATAAAAGCAGCAATCTGATTCAGTCAAATTGAAGCTGAGATTTGGAGGGACCTGAAGTCTTATCAGTTAAATCAGATGATTTATGAACCAGCCAGGTGAGACCTAGCAAGATCTATGTGCAGGCAGTCAATTCTGAGACATTTGGTTTCACATAAACTTAAAAGTATTATTTTCAGATGCTTTTCTCCCTCTTTGAAGGGTAGCAGAAGGTCCTTGTGGTAAACTAGAAGGACAAGGACTGCTGAAAAGCCAGTAAAGCAGTTCCACTTCCAGCTCTTCATTTTGGTCAGAAGAAGGAAAAGAATGCATGTTCTCAGCCATGCTGCCAGGGGTTGGTGGAAGGGCCAGCAGCTGAAGTGGAAAGAAAAGGAAAGCTGACCAATCCTCAAATGACCCTGACCCTCAAAGCCAGCAGGCTGCTTCACGGGCCGCTTCATAACTAAGCTATGGATGATCCGAAAAGCCTTTAAGGATAGTCTCCCACTTGTTTTGCTTGTTCATGAGAATATGTTGCTCCTGGGAAGTGATGTGGCCAGCATGTTGTGAGTCATGAATTGCACTGATTGCAAGCACAGCTGGGAATCCTCTTCAGCCATTCCCAATTGCTTCCTTTCTCTAGCCTATTTTATCTTTTGATTTTTTTACTGGCAGAATAAAAAAGTTGCATTAAAAATAGGGCTTTGTTGCTTTTTTTGGCCCCAGCACTTCTTGGCAGCTAATTCCACTATCTCTCTTTCTCTTTCTTTTAATTTTTTAAATCTTCATTTATTTAGAGAGCATCAGACCCACCCTTCTCTGTCCAGAAAGTCTCTGCTCCTCATTGGTCTGGCGACTTGCTGTGGCAATTCTTGTTTGCAGCAGGTATCACACCCCTTTCTTTCCTGTTCTGCCTCCTGCCCTGCTTTTGCACAACCACCCATTATGTGTATGGGCTTGACGCTGGAAATATCTTTTGTTAAACCCTCTTATTGGCTTTCCAGCAGAACTGGTAGCTGAAACCCTGGCAATGTAACTCAGTATAACCTTTTTGTGTACTTCTTTGCTCTTTTTTCATACAAGAGCCCAGAAATTTTCCCTGCAGGCTTATAATTGTGCTGCCATTATAGGATAGGTCTTTTAAGCCAATCATCTTAAATGCCCATCTTTCTGTGGTCAGTGATATTTTGTGTCAGAAAAAGCAAATCTCCCTCTCTCCTTGCTGCGCAGACATCCCAATGCAGAAATTAGGCTGTGAAAATCTATCTCCTAACAATCCAAAATAAGAAATTATCCTCACATCAAAGTCAGTGAAAAGTCTCCCACGGGCTTCAAATGGCTTTGAGTCAGATACTGAGGGAGAAGCTGAGGTCTCTGAACCATTCAAGTTCCTCTTTAACCAAATTGATTGATGAGAATAGGTATTATTCATTATCAGAAGAGTAGTATCAACTCTGGAAAATTTTTCCTTATTCTGGGAACTACTTGGCTACAAGGGACTGAGACACTGAGACCTGCTCCCTTTCCCTCTCCCTCACACGTACCCAGCAGCTGCCTCTGGCATGAGGAGCCAAGTGCTAAGCACTGCCTTTTAGCTCCACCGGTTTTTTGCCTGCAGCCCAAGCAATATTTGACACATATTGTATCCTGTTTCTGCTGCATCAGCAGTGTTTCTGTAAACATGTTAGCTCATCCAGGCATGAAACTCACAATTGTTTTTCCCACTTGCAAAAACAAACCATGTCCAATAAACCCAGGGGACAGGACAGTTATTCAGATTTCTACCAAAGCTGCTCAACATGAGAGAAGTGGTTAACAAAGTTCCTACTCTCCTTGGCAATCCGTCAGCTGCCTCTGATATATGAAGTGTTGCTGACATGGCAGGAATGATGACATTGCCTTTCAGCAGCCCCGTCCCCATCCCTCTGAGGGGACTGAGCAGGTTGAGAAGACTGATAGGTTGTCTGTCCTGATGGTAACAGGGGTCTGGTTCCCTTTCTGTTCAGAGCACAGCAGAGGAAATAAAACACAACAACACCGCCTACAAATTCTGCTCTAGCTGGGACTGACTGCTGGATCCCAGGTTTGAATGCTGTAGGGCTGATCTCACTGTGAGGTTACAGAGGTGAGGTTAGGTGGATAGCTGGAAGCAACCTGGGGAAGAAGGAGCAATGGTCTCTCATCTCAGGCAATGTGCAGAAAACCAATCTGTTAGTTTATGCAGGTCTGTTAGCTAGACAGACTCCCATTCATTTCTGAATATTGAGGGATAGGAAACAGCAGGAGCAGCCAGGAGATACATTTACCATTTCCCTATATTTATCTTAAATACACCACAGCAGACAGAGCATCTCAAGATGCCTTTTAGCCCTGCAGGCAATGAGAGCATGGCAGCCTGAATTCATCCCATCTACCTGAGCATTGAATCCTTTCACTGATTTGGGAGAGACAGACAGACAGACAGAGATCACATGAGCTGTGCAAACATGGGGCAGGAAGAGGTGCTCTCTGCCAGTACCTTCTGCTCCACCAACTGGCTGAAGTCAGCCAGGATGTTCCTGAGAGAGTAGGCATACATTTCGTCTTCTACACCAGCTTCTTTGCTCCTGGATTCTGTTGTAGTTGTCATTGCCATTTATTACGTGAGGTCTCACACAGGCTTTATTGAGGGCGGTAGCTGAGACTACCCGAGGTGCTGAGGACAGTATTCATTCCCTTCTCTGCCCCACCCCTCTCACGATTTGTGGTGGGAGGCTGCTGCTGGTATAGCTTGCCTAATTTCCGACCTGTTGTTACTCACAGACCTGTCTGCACACCTTCAGATTGTTTTGTAAGACAAACAAAAACCCAAACCTTCCCAAAGTATCTCTGTTAAAGAGACGTGGTCTTTGTGCAGGTTTATTCAGGTTACATGTCCCCTGCTTTGCCAACAAGTGCTGCCACTTGCTCTAAGTCTGGTGCTTCTGAAAGCCTATGGAAAAAATTCATCCTACGCACAGTAGAATTTAGGATGTGTTAGTTTGGGTCTGTGTTTTGGAGAAATAGGGAAGCCTACTCCTTTTGTTAAATTCCTTTTCTAATGTTAATGTATATTCTTTCTTAGGTCTGCCTCTTTTTTGTATCAATAAATATCTTCATATTTGAAACAAGAATATTGAATGAATGCCTTTCGACAAATCAATATGAAATAATATCTTAATAACATCCATTGGGCCCATTCCATTTAAGCTCTGATCCTATGAACCAGTGAGTTTTAAACAGCCTGTTTAAATACAATCATGAATAATACATAATTCCTCAGGGCGGGAGACAGAGCCTGGACCTAGCTGTTCTTTACTATCATGAAGCACAGCCCTAGGGCCCGGCTGAAAGGAGGAAGTAATAATACTGAACTGTGACAATGCCGAGTACAGGCATGGCTTTCAGGAACACTCTACTTTGCCTTTGTCCTCCTAAAGTAAGTTATATTGTACACAGTCTATATATAGATTTTGTCCTCCAAAAATGGAAGGATAAAGAAAAAGTATGAAATCAGCTGTGTCCTGGGAAACACTTGTTTTAAATTAATTTCTGATTTTATTAGGTGCTATTATTTGTATGTCTGAATCCACAAAGTATATCATTTCAAAGGTGGTTGGGTTTGGTCCATGGCAAATGACTGAAACACATATTAAATATAAAAGCAAATTGAAGTTTTCTAAGTTAATCTATGAAGCCTTATACATGTTGGACAACAACAGAACTAGCACTTCTGGATAACAGAACAGTATCTGGACTGAATTTGACACATTATAAAATTATTATTCAACTTTCTAAGGCAGCGAAGTCCATCTGAACAAATCATGATCTCCAGCTTAGGATCATGAACTTGTGTGAAAAAATATGAGGATTTGCATTGATTTTAATTAGATTCAGGGGTTATTCCACAGGGGCTTTTTGTTGACTGAAAGATACATGTTGTATTTAAATGACTTTATAGTAATGAGAAATAGTTTTCCCAGTGAATCTGCTAAAAATACACCAATGTTATTTCAAGAAAATAAATGCTATGTTACCCTGGCACATGAAGTAGGTTTCCTCTTCTCCTAGAAAATGGTCTGGAGCCTGAAGAGGACTAAAATGGGCCTGAAACAGCTGTTTTAAAGTTCTTTATATAATCAGTGTAAGAACGGTACAGTGCTACTAAGAATCAGGTTCCCCCTCCATGTGTATATCAGATAATAGTTGAATAACCTGTAGCGCATTTTCCTTCTAACTCCTAACTTGTTGACTGAATCCTCTTGGAAAGCCACAGTACAGAATTATCCTGCTGCATGAGACAAGTTTTACTTTGGGGTTTCAAGGTATGCCTCAGAAATGTCAGGGGGTTGAGCTTCGTGGGCTCAGCCTTTTTTAGCAGGCCGCCTGGGAAGAGAAACACATTGCATTCAAGCGCTAAATCCCAGCTAAAGGTGCGCAATCTTCCATGATTCTGGTCCTCTTTTAGCCTCAGGATCAACTTCTGCTTTTAGAAACACTAACAGTTAAATCCTTTTGAGTCTTGAATGAACATTTACAAGAAGCAAGCATTTGTCCTCAAATACCAAAGGCTTTTGAAAAGCTCTGTCACTTCTGTCAGATGATGGAAAACAGCATTTGTGGAAGAAATACTATTCTCTAATGACTGCCTGCTTTAATCCAGAGCACACCAGAGGCTAAGTAAACTGAGTGGGTTAAGCCAAATGTGCATACAGTTCACATAGGCCTTGCTCAGGCTAATGGATCATTGTTATGCCAGGATATAATGGATAGATTGGCAAGTGTCTGTCCCTTGCTTCTTGATGCAATCTCTGGATGAGCATGTAAGGCCACATTTGCTTGCTTTCCACAGTATTCTTTCTTACAGTCAAAACTTAATTTGTATTCTCAGAATGGTATAAAAAGTTCCAGAAATAATTCAAAGTAATTAAAAATAAAAGGGCAGGAATCCAGTGCCAGGGAGGGGAGCATTTTCTCTTTTAGCCTCTTTTGTGGATCCCAATGTGCCAAGACAGAAAACAGTAAGATGTTCAAATATTAATAAAGTGGTAGCACAGCCAAATTAAAATGCCCCAATTCTCATAAGTAATGTTTCCAGCAGAGCACAAAAGAATAATCAAGCCCCCAAACTAGTGAAGGAGAATTTATGACCCACCATCTGAGCTGCCAAGAACTCCCTACATGCCGGCACTGAGGATGGCATGGAATTGCTCTGCCTCTAAAACTTTACCCAACTCTGTGCGACAGAATAATCCAGTGCCATGGAAAGTCTTCTGCTCACTTCTTGAGGCAGTCAGTCCCTGCTTAGCCATGCTCCCATACCAGCACAAAGACAGGCAGCATGGCCCTCTTTGAAACAGCAACTCTCACAGTATGGAGTGGCTCAAGTTGTGCACAATGTTCAATCCCACATTACAATGCAGGGAAAACCATTAGATCCTGGGGCCATGCAAAGAGAACATGGACACTGGAATTAGTGCATCAGCAGGGGGAAGTGAGATTTGGCAATTTTAATTTATTTTATTTTATTTTGTTAACAGCAGAGTCAAGACACTTTAAATTTCTTGAAGGTGCTGTTCCAGCAAACCAGCCAGATGGAAGAGTTTAAACTCTGTCCTCTGCATGTCATATGAGCTCATTCTATGTGCTGTACACACTGCACTATGTCTGGACTGGCCTTTTCCTGTATGGTTCAGGCTAGCCTTGAAACCTAGGTGCTGTGATATCGTAAAGAATTTTGTGGGTTTTAGCATGATGTGAGGAAGAAACTCCAAACACTGTCTTTCCTATACAGCTCTTCTCTGTGATACATTTATCTCCCTTCCAACAATTTGGACATTAAGACAAACTGAGCTCAGGCATCGTCATCTTATTCCACAGCTCTGATGAATTTGAAACATAACAGTTTTCTTTACATGCCCTTCCCCTGTCATGCATTCTGGCTAATCTCAACTTCTCAGAGTGGCATATCAAATTTTTGTTTATGTGTCTTTCCTTTATGCATTCAATAGTCAGACAAACCCATCTCTCTCTAGACTGTTTTTCTATTCCAAAACCCATACTACATATATTTCAGCTGTGATTTTGGTCCGATCCTTGATGAGATATGAAACATTTCCTGATGTCAAGCATGCTAATGCAAATTTTGAAAAGCAACACCTATAATTTTATCCTTAATCTACCCATGACAGACCTCTCTATCAAAGAGCTGATCTCTCTAACTCAGGCAGTTTGCCTTTTACCAGATTTTTTTCTACTGCTATATTGTCCCTCACTTTTCATCTTGTATTGTTAACACATGTATAAACTCTATGCTTCTCAGTCTCTTCATATAGAAAAGGGAAATTGCATATAATCAAAAGAAGTGGATGTAAATGAGTTTCTAGAAATGCAGATTTAGACTCTTCTACTCACCCTTAGTGATCACTGGTAGTGACCACTTCCTACAAGTGCAGACTTGAAGACAGATGTCTTCGAGAGTGCCCCTTTCAGGGTTTAAATGTACAGCTCATGCATGCATCCCTGCCATGCAAGGTAGTAGGAGGCTGCTGCTCACAGTCCCAAGAAGACTCACTGCTGACAAAACTGTTTGTGCTCGTGCCCTCCATTATCTTCTGCTTCTCACGCTGGAGTCTACTAAAAGCTTCACTGTCTTCTCCTCTGGTCTTGTTATGCTATATGCCAGTGTAATGCAGATATGTGCCACTTGATCAGCACATTTTGTAACCTCTCAGTGGCTGTGGGCTTAATCCATCTTGCTGTAATAGGTTCCATGAGTCAAATGTACACTACATGCAAAAGGAAACTGTTTCAAACCATCCTTCTGTTCCTAGCACTCTCAGGAACAAAACTCTACAGAAATAATACAAGAGGCTTGCTTGGTTCTCCTTCAGTTTGCTAGAAATTTTGGCTGATTAAAACTAGAAAAATAGGCACTTTAAGAATTCGTTCAGGTTTGCATGTTCCAATTCAGGCAGACAGCTGTGGCACCTTCATGACAGCAAAATCAATGCTGACACAGCCATACATGGACAACATTTACAGAAATGTAAAAAGAAAGGTTCCTGGCCTAAGATTCCAGCCTAATTGAGCCAAACGCAATAAACATGATAATTATTTCTTCTCACAGTGAAGTGAACAATTCAATTTGGAAGGAAAGATGTGCCATTGCTATTCCCCAGTCCTGCTGTTATTTTATTTTATATGCACTGTTACTGCTCGTCACAGAGATTTTCTGCATTTAGTTAGGGAGTACCTTTGCCAGAGAGTTCAATTTATGGCCTAAACTCGGGTTAATGTGGCTTCTGAGGGCTTGTCTACATGGGGTTGTTAGAGTGCTATAATGGAAGCTGTTAATTTCCATCACAGAGCCTTTCTGGACACTGTGGGCCGGACCCAGAGCAGTCGCTCACTGGAGCTTCATCTGGCCGTGCTCAAGCGCACTCTGGTCTGACAGCTGTGTGGCTGTGCGGGTGCTGCGCTCTTCCCAAGCTCGACAAGAGATCTGGCTTTGTCAGCCCGCACTTGGCACACCCAGGCAAGAGACTGTCATCTTTGGGGAGAGCTGGCAGGCCAGCCCTGCCACATGGACAGCACCCTGCCACCCCTCCGACAGGCATGAGAGACTGCCGACCCAGCCTGGAGAGCACACCTGCCTCACTGCATCCCTGCTCCCCAGACAGACCAGCCCAACACACATCAGCCCCGGCACAGAGGTGCTGGGGAGGTCCCCGGGCATCTGCCACCCCACACCCTTTGCAGATCCTGCTTTTGAATGATTACAGCTCTTGCAAAAGCAAACGGACCCAGTTGTGCGCATTTTATGTGGGTGGTGTCAGCTCCATCTGCCCAGAAGTCTGCCAAAGCAGTGCCAACCTGGGGACTGTGTTGCTGCACTGTATTCCTCAAAACCAGTCTGATGAGATTATGGGGTAGTTTAGCTATTTCCTCTTCTCTGCTTAGCACCAAACTGTGCCATGTCTGAATTTCTTGCAGCATTACCTACCAAATTAAAAAAAGGAAAAGGACATGAAATGCTTTTTTTCCCGCAAGAAATGTGGTGTTATCGGTTAAAATCTGTGCAATGCTTGCTTACTGTGGTATCATGGCCTTTGTTTCTTGTTTCAGAGCAATGGCTATATCTATAGGGGTCTGAAAAAGTGGAAACTTATGTGATTTCTGTCAAGGACAATGCTACCACTCACCTTCTGTCCCCTGACCTCCCACATACAGGGCAGCTTGGCATGCACTGCTGCAAGGGGAACATGCTCAACAGGCAATGTGCATTCATGGGTGCTCTGAGGGAAAAAAACAGTGAGCAGTGGTGAAAGAAGGCAGATGCACAGACGTTTACCCTATAACCCCAGCACACAGGGGGCCTGTTTCCAAAGCTCGGTGCTTTCTCAAGCTCAGAGATGGACTCAGGTGCATCTCCAGGTGGGAGAGAGCATGAGCAGGGCTTTAGCATAGATCAAAAACCTTGGGTCATCATGGACAAGCCAGGCACAGCTGAGCATACCACAGCTTAGTCCATGGGTAGATACCCTGAACTTCACCTCTCCCAAGCACAGCACAAACCTCAGGTGCATTAAGTGCCATCATTGCAGGTGGAAATGTGCTCTGCAGCTCATGTCACTCTGCAGAAATACCTACACGCACCACCTTTTTTTGCTCTGTAGGGTTCTTAGCTACACTAATGAGGTGGTAATTTTTATATCAAGGAAAAGTTATCTCATAGGTGAGAGTGCTGCTTCCATTAGTGTTATACCAAGGCTGAATGACAGAATGTGGGGGAATAATTAGTGATTCATACTCAACCATCTCCTAGTTTTTGAGGTAGACTGGTGTCTATTGTGGAAGGAAATTACTAAAGGAACTGCTGGTGTAGCAAGGTAGTTAAATAAACTGGGCCAGGAAAATTGCAGTTTCTCTAAAGGAAGGTTAGTAGCTATAAAACAGGCACTAAAGGAAAATAATTGTGTGCATACAGGTGAAAAAGAGAAAAAATAGACTGTCTAAGAAACCTTTTTCTATCTCGGCACCAAAATATCTGTGCCCCCACTCTGATCCAACTGACACAGAAAGTTCCATAAAAAGCTCAGTAAGTCCCTCCCCAAAAGACTGACGATCGGATACATATCCATGAAACCCTTGCCTATTATATTGTAGAGGCAAGGGACAGAAGAAAGCTTCGCTTTCATGAGTTGAACCCAAAGCAGAAGTAGAGAACCCATGCTAAAAACTGCATAGAGGTTATACATATGAAGATTGATTAAAAGCCTGAAAATAAGAGGGTATAACCCCTTGTCTAATCTTGCTGGGTGACCTAGAGTATGTATAAACACTTCACCCATATGCCATCCCATCTGGGTCAGAGTGAAGCCTTTTATTCCGCTTCCCAGTCTCTCTTGTCTATGGCCCAGCACAGGGCTGTTCTCAGCACATTTGCCCCCAGCCCCAGAGGTCTTCAGCAAAATTTAAGCCATCATTGCCGTGGACCTCAGGTAAAAGCGAGAAGAAGGAAATAAGGTTTGGTAGTATTCTTCCCCAAACTAGAGGCCATGGAGTCTGAGTGCCTGCTGCACACGCAAACAATCTGGCTTTAGTGGTGGAGCTGCACCAGACTAACTCTCATTCCTGGATCCCCCTCGCTGGAACCAGGATATACCTCCCTCCTCCAAGGTGGAAAAACCTTTGGCTATGCAAACTTGGTTTAGTCGTACTCATTCCCTTTAATTTCACATAAACTTTGGCAGAGGAGATTTGGGTGTGAGGCATGTGTTTGTAGTGTAGCTTTTATGTATTTCCAGTGTAGCTTTCATTAATTTCTTTGTATCTTTGCCATTGGGATATTTTGAAAAGAAATGCAGCTTTCAGCATCACAGATGTTTTCTGCTTTACCTTTTCTTTCTCGTTGCTCAGATGTCCAAGGAAGTCCATGGGCTTTGAGGGAAATGCATTTCATATGTCAGAAGGAAAAATAGGATGTGAACTCAATTTCATCAGCTCCGTTTTGTTGAGAGCTGATACTGTGCTTGTAGCAAGAAGCCTCTCTGTATGGGCTGAGTTTTCATCAAATCTTGTGAATGATTTTTTGTTGGTATTCTCATCCCAGACAAACCATACTGCAATCTATCATAATTCACTGAATTCTTAGCGTACTTGCCAGGCTGCTTCACAGTTTTGCCGTGCTTAGAGGTGCTGATGAAAACATATTTTCTGTCTGTTTGCTATTACAGCAATTGCACTTATTAAGCTACACCTTTTTTACAGTTAGTATGGAAGAAGGCAAAGAAAAAAATCCTCCCTTCAATCACTGGCACCTCAGCTGTTTTGACTGCAGCAGTTGAAGCCAATGGATTTTGCATTCAAAAATGTGAAAGTTGTGTTTGGCAGAACAGGGCACAGCCATTTTGAGACATGTGAGATCCATTCCCTTTTCGCCACAATTTCACAAGCTGTGGATGCTCCAATTTTCAAACATGCTTGTTACAGTTAGCTCAGATCCCAAGTTCTCTGGCGTGTATTATTCCTGAGCAGGCAGTTCTTCTGGCAGATTAAGGGAACAGTTTGCTTTTGCCTGAGGCCATTAACATTTTAATAAAATGGTCGTCAAATGTGATAACAATTTATCTTTAGGGGACTTTATCTATTATTAACTTTATTAAGTAACAAGTTTATTTTTGCTGACATGTAGATTTTCCAGTCTTCATCAAAAACAATTCTGTTTTTTTCCTTTTAATTCCATGTCAATTACACTGTGTTCCATTGCTAAAAGTATGTTTTGTGAGTCTGTGTGGTTGGCTTTTGCACTGGTTTTTCAATGCTTTCCATCTCCTCTGAGTTAGGAGAAATTTATGATCTCATTAGAAGTGGTTATAGTCTTTTACTTGTCTATCAGTCATTTCCATACAGGTAAAATTCCAGTTCTTCACATCCTGATTTCTCAGGCGCTGGATTATCTAAAAATTATTTCTGTCCCCTAAAATCAAATTCAGAGAACTAAAATTTGTCTAGCAAAAGCTATAATTATCCAAGGTTGCAAATGTCTGCCAAGATTACCAGGGTTACCATTATTCAGTGTAATTCATGCTTTCACCAATTTAGAAGACTGTACAAACATCGTGGCCTCATGCTACTAGACAATGAGTACTTCCTATGAGATGATAAATGTCTTTGCCTCCTGTAGATGCCTCAGTATCTTGCAGGTTCAGGATCCATGCTGGTCACATATAGGAAAAGCTGAACCAGTCAAGGAAAAAACATATTTCAGCCCCAAGTCTCCAATGTGCCCACTGATTAGAAACCATATTCTAAACAGAATCAATTTTTATCAGTTTCCCAACAATTTAAATAAGAGTTCACTTCTTTCCCTTCTTTCTATATATCCTCACATATTCATGCTATTACTGAGCTTGAAACAGAATGCTATGGAAATTTTACAAGAAAGAAAAGTCCAGATACATGTTGTGAGCTGAAAACAACTTGCTAAACTTCAAGGTGTTTATCTGCATGCCCTTTACATTATTTCTATCTTAACTGACAACTGCTCTTTCTAAATGCAGCCAATAGGGAAAAATGGAGTGCAGTAACTGTGCGAGCCTTGTTGTCAGTGAGTGTACTCCCTTCCACTTGATTTACAGGTGAATCCACTGCAATATCTGCTGCATGCTAGATTTGGTTCTCCTGGGTGGAAGTCTGCACTCTCCAGAGTAGGTCTCTCTGCTCAGTCATGAAGCCTATGGTGTAAACCAAGCAGACCCTTTGTACAACTGAAAAAGAAGGTAAAAACCACCAGTTTGTGGACAAAATCTGCTCTCCTACACCATCTTAACTTTTTGTAACCTGTCTAATAATAGTCCATGAATCAACAACATCATCCATGAATCATCAACAACAGTGGAATGAACAAAAACAGTGAACAGGTTCCTCCCTAGATTATAAATAGAGATGTGTTTGAAAAGATTTATGGAGGATTTGGGGCTTAAAAAAAAAACAGAGTAATAATGATTTGTTATTAAAAAGTCATAAACTGTGACAAATACACAGGAAGCTCATTCAAACACATTCCTTTCAAATCACTTTGCATGAATCACTGACTTTGCAGAAGATGGCCTCTTGAGTCAGTAATAAAAGGCTGAAGACTGGGATGGCATTCCTAAATCTACTACAAAATATGTTTCTGGCATTAGTTAAAAATTGCTCTGTGGGCTTCCTCATCAATCAGTGTTGGGTGAACCAAGCCTCTGCCAACACTTTTATAAGAATATTAGTTCATTCGTGTCATTAAAGCCTGATCTAAAAAAAGACGTCTGAATGAAAAAAATTTATAAAAGTCCTAAAAACCCAAATTAAAAGCTAATGTCTTTTTCTCTGAAAAAGATTCCTGAAATTGTTTAGGTCTGAACATATGCCTGTTTCCTCTCAATCTTGGGAGACAAGTCATGGGTCAGATCCATGTCAGCCATGATCTATGAAGGAAGTCTATGAGCAAGCTCCATGGGCTGTTAAAACTGCCTGTTTCAGTTCTATCATAAAATTACCAAAAATGAAGAGTCTTTAGGGTCCTCTGTAAGAGGGCAATTTAGCAGGCAGTCCTTCTCTTGGCAGCACTGTTCCCTAGGAAAGTCCTCACATGGAAGCTGTTGAGACTTGAGTGCTTGGCCTGCCTCAGGAGAGCAATGAGCGGAAGACCTCCCTGCCAACACTCTTCCAGACACAATTGCTAATTGATATTATTTGCTCTTTAAAATCTAGTACCAGTGAAGCTGCCCTCACCACCGTGAGCAGGCAGAACAACCTACATCTACTTGATTTCCTGCTTTATTGCCCATTGAAAGGAAAGGCAGCTTGCCCTGGTTCTGTACAACAAGTGGCTGCGAGACAGCAGCCATCCATTTCCATGCAGAGTACAAGTTTGATTGTGTTTGGCTAATTATCTCATTAACCTGTACCTCAAGATCCGATTACTGTAATGGTGGGTGACTGAATAAAAGGCAGCAGCAGCAAGCCTGGAGTGTGGGCTCTTCACATAACTTCTTTGGGGTGTTTATATCTGCCTGAGCCAAATTAGCCTTAAGAGAACCAGCAAAATTTAGATTTTTATTATGATCATGAACAAATAGCATCTCTCTCCCTTTCTCCCTACCACTCCCTCAGTCATCCCCCACCTTTATTTTTTTAGTGAAAATTTTACTGGTGTTGAATCACTCAAGTAACAAAGGCTTGAGTTCAAAACCAGTCACAACTTGTGAGCAAGTATGACCTGAATGGCTTTGGGGGGCAGAGTCCATTTGTCAATCACATTTGTCAGAATAACGTTGATGCTACCTGAATAATAGATGTTGATCTCATCACTCACACAGAGTTACAGGGGGTAAAATACTATGAAACTACCTGATCTTTATTTTCACATCAAATTCTAGAAGATTGTGAAAGAGAATAGAGGTTCAAAATGCATGTGCTAAAAATCTTAGTGACATAAAAGATTCGTAAACGTAGCCAGTGCTCAAACCTAACCAGTAACAAAAGGTTGACATGAGGAAACAAAGGGTATCAATGGTAAGGAGCAATTATTTTTAATAACACTAGAAATTATATAGATGTAAAAGAAGAAAAACGAACTTATACTAATTAGAATCTATAAACTGTTCAGGGAGGAAAAGGTTCATGTACAACCAATATTACCTATAGGAACTTTCAAACCAGAAAAGAACAGGGCTGGTGCAAAAGTACGCTTGAGATGAGATTGAGGAAAGGGGGTATGATCTTTTAGAAAATATTTTCAATGCTTGACTAAAGAATATTTTGAGATAAGGAATCCTGTTTCTCTAGATAACATTCTCCATTGCAAAGAGTATTTATGTGATCTATTCAGTCAAAGACAGAGATTATCACTACCAAAAAACTTCACAAGTGATTCTGGGAATTATAGCCTGAATATTCAAAATTTGGTGGACTTTTTCTTATTTGGCAGTTAGCCTACAAAGATCAAATCATTCACCCTGCCCTATTCTTAACAGCAGAGAATGAAATCCAGATAAAAAGCAGGCTTCTCCATGAGACACAGTTTGTCTCCTTACAATGGGAAATATCTTTTATTTTTTGCCTAAATAGGGATCAGCAGGGACCTCAAAATCTACATGCCAGCAAGCAGCTCTTTTAATTAGACTTCTCTTCTGACTCTCCTGATGCATTAGTTTCCAGAAAACTTAGCAGACTGTTTTTCATTACTGGTACTCTCCCCATCTGTCCTTGTGAATAGGATATCTGTGCAGGAAAAGAATTCACAAGGCTGAAGCCAGAGAGGAGCCTGTTTGGAGATCATAATAGTGGTAATTGTGGACAAAGGAGACATGTAAGTCCCTTCTACAGTGTGAGAATTATCTGCTTGTTGCTCAGTGACAGTTGACTGATTTTATTTCTCTTTCGGTAATGTTTGGTGTAAGTTCTGGGCAGTGTTTCTAAAATCACATGGTCACAGGGAAGGTTAGTGATTTTCACCCTTGAGTTTCATTCTTGTGCCTAGAGGCCACAATCTGGGCATGTGTTAAATTGTAAAACAGCTGAGAAACAGGATTTGCAAATGAACCCTTCCCTCTTCTACTTTGTATCTGGATGTTTTTGTTGGGATGCACAGAGTGTGGGGTTTTTTTAAATTATTATCAGCAGCAGTGATTACAGCAACTGCGTAGTGCACCTTTCCTGCCTGCCAGGGGCTTCCTGCAAACACAAGTGTCATATTTCCCACTCTCACCCTCACTTTCTGTCCCTTGCTCATCACTGCTCAAGATGTCAGTGATAACCCTGAACTTTTCAGTCTGCCATAGGAAGGACGCCACCTTTGTCTACACACCTGCCACCTTCCCCCTCCAGCCTTCGAGATAAGTGCAGCTGAGTAGCTCTTGCTGTCAGTCCCTGGAGCTATCAGGCTCAGACAGTGCTTCCTTAGGCAAGGACTTTTGTCTGGAAACCCTCCCTTTGATATGCCTATTGATGCACACCTTCCGTGAGCTTCAGAGGGCAATTTTAGAGGATGTGGTTTAGAGTTCCATGATTCTGCAGGGACTTCAGTGGTTTGGTTTTTATTTTATCAGAATATAAAGCAAACAAAAGGGGGACAGTTTTGACTGTGGCCATTGTGCATGATGAGTTTTTGCATTTTATTATTTTTATGTGTAATATTTATGTTCGACTAACTGCTCTGTCAACAGACACTCCAAGTCTTTGAATAAGAATGCAACAATACATCCAGGTTCAAGAGTTTCTATTTAGAAGCCAAAAGGTTGTTACATTGCACAGCATACCAAGGCGTGTCACATCATACTGTATGAGATCATTTGACCTAACCTAGTAGAAGCTGAGTGGCATTATCCATGAGCCAGCACAAAAGAATTATATGGGATATTCTGGCCCAGTGCAGGAGTCACTGGTCCCAAAAGTATTAAAATAAGTATATGATAGGCAATAGGCTAGCAGTTTTGCCAATTGCTTCTCACCTACTGCTTTAAAACCAAGTCTATAGTTTGCCATGTCATTTCTCCTTTATCACAGGTGAAAAAAATCCTGATATAATTTGTGGTACACAAGCTATTCCTAGGCAAGAAAAAAGGAAAACCTTTTTGTTCATGAAATTATTTCTGACACTACCTTGAAATTTTCTGATCTGGGTAATCCAGAAGTGGGAATGGTCTTTGGTAACACCTAACTGAAACAGTTTTGCTGAACTGTGGTTTAAACTTTATCATTATGTGTTTTCTACTGGGGCCAAAACAAGTCTTTACCTTTTTTTCCAATTTAATATTCCTTTCTGGCGCTAGACATACAACAGTACTTCCATGAAACAGCTCATACAACAGTTATGGAAGCAATGAAAGAGCCCAGAAATATCACCCACAATGGGATGAACACTGCTTACACTGGAAATATTGATCTCGGCTAAGTGAAGATCTCTGTTGTGAAGCAGCAAATTCCTGCAGGACATCAGCATGCCACACAGTACCCAGGTGCTGATAATCCTCACCATGTGTGGTTCCATATCTAAGTTCCCTCGGTTCTTTGCTAGATTCATGGAAAGAGATGCAGAAACAAGCTTGGGGGAATACAGAAAGACACACACCTTCCTAGGATGGAAACTCTCCCCTGGAAAACGTGTTGAAAAGTTTAGGAACAGACAGCAGATACACTATTATGGCAGGATTTGATACTGAACCACATAAATAGAGACCAGTACAGCAGCTTCAGACAATTTTCCAAGGAGCAGTGTAGGGAACAGATCTGCTGGTCATCTTCATGTTTTCATCAGTTTGGACCTGGGCCATTTGGTTCAGGTAGCCTTGTTAAAAAGGGATTTGCAGGTCTTTGCAGTGTTATAGCCCTGCCAAGCTGGAAACTATAGACAAGGTCAGTGTCTAGGACTCTCTTGTATTAAATGAGCAAGTAAGCTTATATGCATTGCAGATTCTCTGCCCGTGAGATCTCTTGTCTGAAGCAATCTGCTGAAAGGTGATAGGGTTGAAGTGTAGGCTAGACAACATACATATGGCAGAGGGTTTGTAATATTCTAAAGAGCATCCACTGTGTTTTCCTGGGTCAACATACAAAGGGTGTTGGTAAATCAATAGTTTAATCCAAGTGTGACAAGACAATTTATCAAATCTCTTAAAAAATTGCTTCTCTGTGAGACAAAGCAGCGCTGCTGGTGGAAGCTGTTTTACACCACATGGCATAACGCAGTTATAGCCAGTGAGAGGTGCCTACAACCTCGCCTTTCTGTGCTGAGAGGAGGACGAGCTGGGCCACCCTACTGTTTGTGCTTGGGAAACACTATTAAGCACACAATGACATCTTGCATTATAATATTATAACACAGAAGGGGTGGAAACAATGGCAGTGTGTTCAGCCTTAATTACATGGGGGAATCTGTTTTGCTTTCAGTTGAAGAACAGGAGCAATTGCTCCCTGGGCATTATAAAGACACAGCTCACAGATCTGAAAGACTTCATCTCTTTCAAAGGCATGGTAGGGATGCTGCTGCAAAAAAAGGGAAGGATATCACTGTGTTACTGTGACACCTGCATCAGGGAATAAAAGAATGGGGCACTTGCATTTTGCCATTTGATAACTTTGTGTGAACCAAGAGCAGCATTCACAAAGCCTGGGTTCCTCCAGTTCAGTCCCGAGTTCTGTGTTCAGACATTAAATTCCCCCAGCTTCTGAAATCAAAGGGAACAATAGGTGCATGCACAAATTAGCAAATGTGTGTGATCACAAGCGTAAGGCCCACAGGTTTGAAAGATCCAGGCTGAGACTGTGCAGGCGTACATCTCCACATATCAAATAGAGGTGCCCGTCTAAATTCCCAGATTCAAAATTGTGCTCAGAGCCCCCATCAGGATACATATATTAAACGTAAAAATTCTTTGACCTAAGGTCTGAATAAAGCAAACTAAATTAAAGCCAAAGAAAAAGAACAGTAGGGGGAAAAAGTCCCTATCCCTTTCAAAATATGTATAGTCAGATAGAAGCTAAAGCTTTTCTTCTGAAAAAAGTCTATGTATTATTTTAAAAGAATTCTTGAAAACAGTTTTGTTTGTATCAAAAAGGGGTTATACCTTGTGCTTAGATAGAATATTCGTATTATAAAATAACTGTTATAAACATAGAAAACTGAGAAAAGTTTTTTGTAAGACCATTAGAGCCTAACAGCTACTTTAAACCCATATATAATTGCTCACAGGATAAGAGCCTCTATTCATATTACTCAAATACCTTGCCTCAGCAGGAGACAGTTGAAAAGAGTACAGTGTGCCACAAGACTGAGTGAATGAGCTCTAACCTTTCCTCACTAAAGCAAAGCAAAAGATACCAGGCTTGTTTTACACTGTGGATAATGAACAAGGTTCAATCTCTCATTCAGTTACTGTCCTCATGGTCCAGGCTATGTGTCATTGTGCAAAAGTTGTTTTTTTATTATCTTCAGTGGTTTGGGTTTTTTTTACTTTTTCCTTCAGAGAAAATTATGGATGAGAAGGCAGGAATCCCATCTAGGAGAATGCCTTGTTCTTGGCTCCTCCGAGTTCAGCATTTTAGCAGCAACAAGCTATAGGCATTTCGGCATCCTTAACTGGGATCAGCTAGTGTCAATGCACTTTCTCTGAACATACTACACTTAAATATCTGTGTCTGTGCAGTGGGTCAGGTATGACCCACCACATTCCCCAGAAGTGATCACTGACCTTTTGGAGGCTATCACAGTTCTTTCCCTGGTTATGCCACAAAACTTCCTTCCAAAGGAAAACAGGGTAAGAGAATGGAGGCTGAGTAGCACAGTGCCCCAGAGCATCCCTGCAAACACTGCAGACAGATCATGTGCACGTGAAGGAGACAAGTAACTCCTCGTTACCACAGTTGCTATCTAAAGTTTTGTAGCTGGTTATAACCTAACAACACAGTACATAAAAAAATCATAATTATGAGTCAGTACAAAGCAATTAGGAAAAAAAATCCAAGATGCAAGAAGAAAATACCTTGTTTTAATTTTTTCACTGAAACTGAAACACCCTGAGTAGCAAATTGTGACCAGTATGATTCTATACAGCTTAGGGAAATGGCAACAGAGTCTTAGTCTTGAAAAGGTTATTAAGGGCTTTAAAAATAGATGCATGTTTCTTGATGCATGTTAAGTTTTTCCTCTTCCTTTTAGCTCACAGACATGCAAGTAAATAGCCTCCTATTTATTTCACAATCAAATTCTATTTGGAAATAAATTTCTTTTCCCTGTTGTTTCCTTAACAGTGCAATTCAGCTTGGAGCAGAGGCTAGCTGATGATCACTTTGATGCTTTTACATATTTCTCCAGAAAAACAATTTAGTATTCATGGATATTCACACAGCACTATAGAATATCATGCAGGAATTGTACTTTTCTGAAATTAAGAGGATATCCAATCAGTGGTTTGTTTTGTACATATTACATATCTACCACATTAAAAAAAACATCATTCCCCAACATCCTTCCCTCAGAGATATTTCCAAGAGGAAAAAGCTATATAGGCAATTCCTGATTGTTTTTTAGTGAACTTAAATATTTAAGTTAGTCTATACTGCATTTAGCATTAATCCTTGGGGAAGTGAGGAAAGAACCCAAATTGAATGCACCAAGAAATGGAAATACTTGCTTTTTGTAATTCCTAGCACATTCAAATATCATGGAACAAGTGTTCATATAGGCAGGTATCAGATTCTCATCCCAGTGGTGAAAATGGAAACAAAAACATAGGCAGGAGAAAAACAGAAAAAAAAATTTGAAAGATGGCATGAGCAGATAAAAGGTAGATGAGGAGAGAAGGAAAAATTGTAACACGGGAACATCCTGTGAAATGACATGTGGAATTTTACATGCTGGCCTCAGAGATGAGCAAGTCTTGAGATGGTTCCTGGGGTACAATTCCTCTCCAGCTCCCTGCTACCACAGTCACCTGGTAATGTGGAAAGTGGAAGAGTCAATACCTGTCTTTTTTATTTAGTAGATTTCCAACTCAGTTTGTATGCAGCTGCCTCAAAGAACAAAGGACACCACTGCAGAAGCGTAGACAGGATTTTTTGAGGACTTAATTTTATTCACTTTAATTCTCCATTTTTTTGGCAATATCTTTCACCACCTGAGTGAGGTTTCCGAAGAAGCCCAGAAGTTTTACACACAGCTGCTAATGCTACTGAATAGCTAATGGAAACAGCCCCAGTCATCTAAAGAGATCTAGGAGGTTGACTGGGAGGTTGTTGGAGAGGAAATCACCAAGGTAAACCATTCTGTAATTTAATCCTGAGCAACCTGATCTAGTGGGGGGGCATCCCATGGCAGAGGGGTTGGATCTTTAAGGTCCTTTCCAACCCAAACCATAATATGATGCTTCTATGATGACTCTTAAGATAAAGGGCTGCACTTTCAGAGTGATAGAACAAGTGCAATGCTCTGTCAGTAATGACACTTTCAAGAGTGTGTGAAACAGCAGAGAGGAGAATGGGAGACCAAACAAATATTGATCTGTTTCCCTCTAATAACTATTCAGCAGTAGCTCTTTTTTTTAAGGAATAAAATAATTTCTGGAAGTATTTTTCCCTCATAAGGTTGCAGTAACCATAAGTGGAAATTCAGTGAATTTTTCACTAAGTTTGTTAAGCAGGACAGATTTTTTTTTTCTTTCCCTGAGTCCTAAATAGGATGTGTAGTTTCAGCTCCCATGTCTTCCAGCTCTAGAAGCAGTTACTCTAATCACAGGATGTGCTAGAAGCCAAGGTCATCAGCAGTGAAAGCCTCTGTCTTTGCATTCCCTCACATGTCCCTCCGGCTCCTGCAGCTTCCTTTCCTGGCAGCAGCTGCTCCTGTTCTTCATGCTGCTGTTAAAAGCAGTAAGGAATGGGAAAGGGAGGGTAACACGAGTGAACAGCAGCAGCACAATCTTGCAAATAAGCCGTCGCAACATGCCCAGCTATCATGTTCTGTGTAGGTCCATGTTTGATACTTATCTAACAAATAAACTGGCGAAAATCTAAAATACCTAGGAACTCCTACTCCAATGTCAAATTTGTTTGAAATGAGCAAAAGTTTTCGGAGGGATGCACAGGCAGGTAAACAGATGGATGAGCATGATCTTATAGATTCTGTGTATGTGTGTACAAACACACATAAACCCAGTGTTATTGTGGAGCTGTTGGAAGGTACTGTCTTGGTTTACCAAGTTCAGCTGGGCAACCCCAAGTCCAGCTTTCCACACCCTTCAGTGAGACAGCTTGATTGATGCCAACATTTCCTTTAGAGGCATCTCAGCATCCTGTGCAGTTCTTGTCTTTCTAGCTCACTCTAGAAAAGGGAGCATAAGAAATGACAGGGTTTTGTCCAGGAGGCTACAGTTTCTCCACCCTCCAAATTAACCTCATCCCAAACTCTCCAAATGGACTGGGGGCAATCTGAAGTGGTGCTGACCTGAATCTTGCAGTTTCTGCCCGTAATGATTTGCCCCCTCTGCCAGTCACAGTTCATGCTTCACCTCTGAGGAGGAGGAGGGGTTAGAGATCAGGCTGCTGAAAAAGGTGGGATCTAACTCTGGACTTTCTTCACTGCAAACAGTGTTGTTGGATTTCCAGGTTCTCTGCACAAGCTCCTCAAGTCTTTCAGATAAGTGCTCCTCTAAAGATAGTTTTGCTTAGGCTGTGCAATAAATAACACACACACACACAAGAGTGGGGAGAAAAGACTGTCTCTCCATGAGAGTTAAAGCCGGGCTGCCAAATCCCTTAAAGGTATGGCTCAACATCCTAAAGAGTACCAAGATGTTGGTATCACTAAGGATAAAAGAGGACTTGTACCTTTCATTGTGTGGTACTTCCTGCTTAAACCAAACTGCCTTTTAGTGGCACATTGCCTCCCAAGAACCCATGCCTCCAGGGATGCCCTTTAGCACTGTGGGAATTTTAGCTCAAACGGGAAACTAGTCCCTTGTAGGAAAAGTCAGAGCATAATGCTCCCCATCTTCAGCTTCACCACACCATGGTCAGAAAACATGTTTGTCTGGTGACCAAGTGTGGTTTGGTTCTGTTTAATTTATCTCTCAGCTTGTTTCATGGTTTCTTGAGAATATAAAAAATGTACCAAAAAGCATTTTTCTGAGAAAATTCTTTTGGACTTTTAATTCCAAAAAAACACTTAATTTCCCCCCCCCCCCCGCCCTTTTCCCCCTTTTTCCTCAATTTTCAACAATCATTAACACTACTATCAATTTTTTTTTTGTGGGTTACAAATTCCTGGGGTTTTTCCTGCAACTCTAACTACCTGTAACATTTTCTTGCAATCTTCCCATGTAATTGCCTTTCTGTAATTAAATATAACATTTTTCCCATGTGAATTATCACTAGGACCTAATCCCAGGTCCCCAAACCCCATAGTAAAAATCTGTTCTGTACAAGCTGACACAACAGTAGTCAATTCATTGAGCATGGACTCATCTTTTCCACGTAGACATTTAGCATCTTTGCTAAAACTGTCTCACTAGCAATTTCAGCTAATAAGAAAATGAAGTTAGCGCAAAGCTCCTGAAAATAAATTCTGCAGAAGACATCCCTCTGCTTTAATAGAGATTGAATGCGGTCCATTTCTCTTTCCCCGTGTCCCAAACAACCCATCAAAACAACGTTTAGCAAGTCAGCTATATTTCACAACACCCTTGAATCGGAGGTGGACCTGGCAGCATAAATGCACTAGAGAGAGGAAATTTGGTTGTTTGGGGTTTGTTTTCTTTCTTTTCTGTCCAGCCTGTTTTCTCCCAGTATTTTAGGATTGCCCAAGATTACTCCATTATCTCACTTGGGTCTCCAGTGGCTCTTAACCCTCTACATTGCCTAAATGCCAACATCAGAAACCTCTTCCCCTGCCCCTTGAATTCAGGTTGCAGAAGTGTTGGGGAGCACTGCTGTTAATTCCTGGCACATCCCACCTAAGTTTGACTCAAACACCATGAAACTACAGGTGGGAGAGAGGGAGACAGGTGCTTTTAAAAACAGGCATTCCAAGTTCTCTTTAACCAAGCAAGGGGGAAAGAGCTGGAGACATCACCCAGAGCAGGTCATCTATATGGCGATTTTCCCTCATTTTTCAGTTTGCTTAATGGTTTCAAAGCTGCTATTTTCTCAAGTGCAGTGGCAGTTAAATAGTATAAGGAAAGTGTTATTTAACTAGAAATTTTTTCTCAAAGTGGTGTGGCCTCCATAATGTGGGTCTTTTTAAGTTCCTCCTGTGCTCTTTGGTAGGTGTAACTGCAGGCCAGGTATCAGCCTGTTTGGTGTGGCTCATCTGGAGATAAATCTCAAAAAAATTGGCCCATAAAATCCCTTCTTAGATTTCTCAGCTTCTCTGCCCAAGAATATTAGAAATGTGACACTTGAAATCCGTTTTCCCGAAACATTTGGTCTAGTCAAGAGCCTTCACACAATGTATGTGGCAGGCAGATGCAACGGGGACACAAACACGGCTGAGACAAATGCTTTTCCACTCAGCAGAGGATGTGTGGATTTCTTCTTGTTTACTGCTGCTAGACAAATCCATGCACTGCTGGTAATGACTGTATCTGGGTTTTGGGGGGTTTTTTGGTGTGCTTACATCTTACCCAGTAACTTTGTTCATGGAAATAAAAATATTCTTAACAGCTTGGAAATCTTCCTTTGCTTTAACTTGGAAAGGCTGAATTCCGTTCCCAAGGACCTCACTGGGAGCTGGATTAAGCTATGTGGCAAAATCCTTTACTTCTTACCATGCTGCCACTGCAGCAGGTGCTGAATTTCCTTTTAGTGATTGGTTAATTTATCCTTTTGTAATTGCAGTGTACCAAAAAAATCCTACATTTCTTCCCATATGTAGGGTTTTAATGAGCTTCTGCAACCAAGGAGACCCTTCCCCAGACCTCCTGTTCCTTCTAGAGTCCCTAGCCATTTCAGAGTTCCAAAGCTTCAGCCTCCACAGAAGTTGTCCTGAACCAAAGAGTTCTCTGTGCCAAACAAGGAGATTTTCAGTGTGTCTCACTCATTTTTTCACATACTCCATCTCTGGAGTATGTTTATCCTTCCTTATGACTATCTTGCCTATCCAAATCATAGCGGTACAACTGCGAGCAAGGTGAGGCATGTCCTCTTACAGCCCAAGGAGGAAGAGGAGGGATAAGGACTTTACAGGTAAAGTTTTATATGAAATCTAAAGAATAAATGGTGCATTTACCTTAGCTAGCAACCATTTTCAGTTTGATAAATAGGTACAGTTATCTCCAAGACATGAAGTTAGTAGACATAGCTTAAAAAGAAATAGAAATATGCTATTTCTTTCTTTACAAAAAACTCTGCTAGTCTTTGTTTTCCTGTCTTTCTTTGCTTCTCTTCAAACCCATTAGTTTGATATCTTCAAAGATCTTTTTAAAAACAGTCTCTATTTCAAAAAACCATGTCTAATTAAGAAGGAGGCTCACCAGAAATAGAGCACTGTTTCTACAGAAATAACTCTGATTGATGAATTCTACATAAATCACCAAATAAAAATCCTTTAAGATAATTAGGATGCCAAGGGATGGCAGCTCATCTGCTGAATTTAATAATTACATTTAAGGTTGCCAATGTTCATTGGAAAGATAATCTTCACATGGTACATGGTGGTGCTCCATATAAGACATCCAAGTCAAATGTGCTTGTGTTTGTTATTCTTTTCAGAACATCGTAGTTAATTTAACTCATTTGATATGTGCTGAAGTACCTGAAGTGCCTTCAGGCACTCCAAAGATTCCTACCCTCTGATAATAAGACATTAGAGAAAGTATCATGGTATTTATAAATTGTGAAACTAATCACACCCAGACTTTGTTACTGAATGGATTCTGATATAGTCACTCTGGATTTATGCCTCTACACGTTGAACAAAACCCCATAGCTTTCAGACAAACTTGCCATAAAATATGACAATATTGCTTTGAGCAGAGCAGGTAGAATCTGTATTTTGGGCTTGCTCTGTTTTACAACACCTTTAATGAACAGCATGTAACCCCAGGCAGCTGTAGATCTAGTCTTATAAACCATGCCAAAATAATTTAAAAAAAAAAAGAAAAATGCACATGTTCCCAAGTTTTGTCATTTCCCACCATTGGGGAAAGGATTTTTAAAACAAGCCCTCCACAATGTTTTGGATGTTCAAATACAGGGCTGAAACAGAAGCTGTAAGCACTCACCATGCCTCAAAATAAAGTGAAAATTTTCCATTCAAATCAGAAGGAAAAAAAAATAGGAATGGCAAGTTCCTTCTCTGTTTCTGTAAATTAATTTTTGAGATGGGCACAAACCATAACACTCAGATTCAGATATAAACCTGGGATCATATGGCTCAAAATGGAGCTGGGTAATGTATCCAAACCACCACCTTTGCTGTCAAAATGGTAATAACTGGTTAGTTAGCAGAGTCCCCTATCTCACAGTCTATTTCCTGATACACTATATCATCTTATATCCTGTGTTGATGCATCACAGATTTAACACCTCAGGACCCTGTGACAGGTATAATTTTTTTTTTAAACAAGTATATAGCTGGGATAAAAAATTTCACTAAAAGGTTCGAGCCTCATTTATGGAATCTCCTAAAAATCAATTTCAATTAGTGAAAGACAAATTCTAGTTAAAAGTCCAGCAAGAAAGGCTATTTAAATACAGCGACTCACCTAAAATATGACCCAAATCCCAGTCTTTATGTTGACAAGTTCCTGACAATGCCATTTAGTCTGGGACTAAAAACAGAAGCAGACAAATATTAAATACATGAGCTTTTACAGAATGCATTCATCCTGGACAAAAAGGATAATATGAAATGGATATAATAATATTTTTGATTTTATGAAAAAGGAGTTTATTAAAGACTATCATTCAGCTAATCTAATGTGTTGCCAATATTTGTTATTTGATACCAAGGAAGTAAAGAGACTCAATAAAGCAACTTGGATGATGACAAGTAATAGAGTGCTAGGTCCTAGACACCCATATTGCCTCCTTAATCATAACAGTTCCTACATTTTTTAAAATATAAATCAGACAAAGTGGTCAAATACAGCTTTAATTCTCAGTCTAATGATTACATTGGTCCATTTCCAAGACCACAGCTAAAGGCCATGAGAACTTTCTAAATATTTTCCCAGCCATATACATATTGTCCCGAGAAAAAAAAAAAATTAAAAAATTTAAAAACAAAAAAAAGCAAGCAACCAAGAAAGAAAAAGCAGAAACCATACAGAGAGCACAATTGTGAAATAAAACATTCAGCAGGGAGTTAATGCTCTGCAAGCGGGCTTTAAAATTACCAGGAGACATGAAGATTTTGATTCAGCATCCCACTGAATTTTCGTGATCATTTTGGAAGGCGGAAGGGACCACCTATAGTACCTTGGACATCCCTACAATAGGTTTGAGGGGTTTCAGGTTTCTTTCTTTCTTTTTTTTCGTCCTCTTTTTCTTGTGAGAAACAGATTGTTCATAAAAAATTATTTCAAGAGCTTTCCCTTCACTTTCCTGTGCAGAGCTACAACAGAGTGCTATTAGCATCTGGTTCTGCATATGCCTAGAAACACATTCATTTCAAGCCACTTTCAGAATCAGGGCCTTGACATGTGATAATTCCCTAAAAAATCTGATATGGATGGAGTTTTTTTCTTACAAAGTACTTGAAATTTCAAAATACTCCCAACTACCCGCAAGTCTCCTCTCAGGAGACTAACCTTCTGGAGAATCATTTCTCATAGTGTTCCAATAAAGAAGCAGCCTGACAAATGCTTAGTATGATGAAAAAAAAAAAACCTGAAGGACAACAAAATAAAAATATGAATACAGATTTACAAGCTGTATTAGTCATAATTAACCAGTCAGGAAAAACAGTAGTGTATAAAGATCTGCTATGTGAAAAGTATTGAATATTTTAGCAATTCTTTAGGAAGGTACTGAACTTTCCTTGCGATTAATTATTCATCCATAAAACTTTCCTTATTTCCTCCTCAAATTACTGCAGAACTTTCTTCTCCTCAGTGAGATCAGGAGTGTAATCACATGCATGTATACAGTGCACAGACAAAAACACATACCCATAAAAAAAGCCACATCAGATACCACCCCCAACTTTCCCCAGTTGTACATTTGATGCTTGCTGGTGCCATTAAGCAAACACAAAACAACAGCAAGCGCATTCTGTTGAAATGTTTAGCTAAATGGAACCAAAACAGTCACAGTTCACAATTTCATAAATACATTAATTAGAAGTGTCTCCAAATAGCATGTGATTTTGAATTATTAACATAAAACACTGCATTATAAATGACTGCAAATTGCATTCCTTAGTGCTCTCCATGCTTAATTTATTATGCTGTAGGAAAATTTGCAAATTACTTCACTGTTTTATATTTAATGGATAGTTTTATACGTATATTGTTTCATTAAGATAAAATTAAACCACTGTGTACGTATTATATGCCTTTCCAGTGACATAAATGTCACTAGAGACCCTCTGACTGTCAGAAGGGGAGTGCATTTTGTCGTCTCCTGGATTTCATAAAGTGGTGAAGTTTTGAGTTTCTGCCCTTTCTGTATCCATCCATAATCCCATCTTCCAGACAGCCCATTTCCAAAGATTTCAGATGGCACTGCTGAAAAGTTTCCTGCATTTTGAAAGTATAGAGGGGGTGTGGTGGAGAAGCCAGGGCTGCTCCGTGGTTTGAAGGCAAGGGAGTTTTTGCAGGAGTGGCCTCTGCTGCTCGGGCAATGCAGATGCTATGCCACCTGTGGTTTGTGGGTGAAAATGGAGGTGGCAAGCCAGGTGGTTCTCCTGCCCCGACCCCCACAGGCACAGACACTCTGGAAAACCACTTCAGTCCCCCAGGAAGAGGAAAAAATGGCTGGCATGGGCTGCCTTACTACATTACCAAGGTTTCTACTGTCATATCCTCCTGCAGTAGGGAAAGGATGGAAATAAAACATATTAGGAAATCCTGGTGATGTTAGGTGGGGATATGTGTCTGGAGAAACACTGGGGAGGGAGGGTGAAGGACACCATGTATGAAAAGAAAATTCATTAAATATGTAAATACAAAGATATCCATCTTTGACAGCTTCTTTGCATGCTGTCTGTTCTTAGCCATTTGTCTTCCCTCTTTGTAAATTCCTCAGAAGAGGAACTGCCTCTAACCATGCATTTGTTGAATGACTGTTACAATGGGGACTCAGATTCCCTGAAAACTTGAAATGCAAATGGACCATAAATAATAGATATTATTTATTAAACATAAATAAATAGCATTGGGCCATGAAGATGCATCCTAGATATGTTTTAAAAGGCTGTTCGATTCCCTGTTTTCTGAGAACTAATAACATTTCTTTGATGCATGTGATAGATATTTCTTTGAACTCACTTTCAGGCCTTTTTAAAAGATAGCAAAGGTACTGGTTACCTGAGTGCATGAGTTCTGTTAGTTTTCAGAGGTGATTTTGTTTAATAAAAATATAGCACAGTAAAATACTGCAGTATGGGTAGGAGGTGGAGAGATGGCCTGTTTGGGAAAGCTATAAATTCTGCTGTAAATTGAAATTGTATTAATGAAATTGAAGCTACAAGACGATGTATGAGAGGGAGAGAGAGAGAGAGAGAGACAGCCCTCTGAGCTATTCTTTTCAAGTAATGAAGATGAGACTCTGTCAGAGATTGAGGTGTCAAAACTGGAAGTGCTGGAACAAATTCACAAATTAAAGAGCAACAAGTCACCATGACCAGATGGCATACATCTGAGAGCTCTGAAGGAACTTAAGAATTAAGTGGTTGAGCTGCTAACAGAAAAATATGCAGCCTTTCATTAAACTGCTATCATGCCAGAGGACAGGAGGTAACAAATACCTCGTCTCACAAAATCCGGAAGGTGTGTTCCTGCAAGCTTGATTAAAGCTGCAGATTGCTTTTCTCTTTTAATCATCCTGGCTTCAGAGTGAAGTTGGGCACATCCAGCAAAAAGAGCTGCCCTCAGACAACAGGAGCCCCTGGTGAAAGCCAGCACAAGCATTTTGCTGACTCAGCATACAGTGCTGACCATTAACCTGGCTATGGCTGGGGGGCCTTGCACAGACTGATTTCAGTGATAATTAAAAACCAACTGCCCTAATTACCCCCTGCCTTCTTAAATAGCATTTAGATTCCAAAAGTCCCTCTCCCTGGCAGTGTTTTCAGGATAGTTTAACTCTTTCCTGGACACATTTATGAATGTGATGAGAGGACAAAGCCATCACCTTACCAACTCAGGAATGTCCTTCTGGTTTTATCTTCCACTTCCTGATGATCTAGATAAAAAAGCTCTTTGCGGTAGCATTCAGAGGAGAAAGCACAGAGTGGAAAAATAATAGTTCAAGATCTACCTGTGCAGCACGTACCATGTATTTGCATCGTTGTGTAGATTTTAAGGTGTGTGTTTGATCACCTGTGCTGTAGAGCACAGCTCCTGTTCTGCTCCTCAGCTTGCACACCAGCACAGAGCCCAGCTGATGCACAGGAGGCCAAGCAGACGTGGCCCCACAGCCTCAGGTACACCCCACATCCACAGATCATCAGTGCAGGGCATCAGCAGAGCACCTCTGCCTTTTCCTGCCAGGTATGCATGCAGACAGATCTCACATCCCCAAGGGCAAGGCTGGAGGTGCAGAGATCTCTGATCACATCTTCTGGATGTAACAGAACAGAGTTTTTGCATTATTATGCTCACATCAGATTGACTACAGTATATCTTCCTGCAAGGTGTTTAGGCTGTGACAGACTATTTCAAGATTTAGGAAAGTTATCTGTACCAGTGAAGGTCTCTATTAGTCACTGGTACTATTAAAAATATGTCTCTCTTCCAGAGGGAATACACTTGACCTTCATGCCCAGCCACTTTTTGCGTGCTTACGGTATAATGAAGGCCCTCGGGAAACAAGTTATCTCTTCGAAGATTACAAATAGATTTCAAACTATCAAAACAAGAGCTGTGGGAGTGCAGTTTAGCCATCCCCAAAAAACCATGTTGAGATTAAAAAAAAAAAAAAATACAGCAAAAAAGAAGATGGGGTTCTTCTGCAGCAGAACCTGCACCTTGTAAAAGCTTTCATGTGTGACAACTAGACACTCTCCTACCATTTCAAAATATTCAGAGCTGGAGAACTGTTATCTAGGATACACAGAAAAGGAGGGAGACTATCTGCTTGAGAATAACCAGACACTTGGTGCTTCAGACACACATTTCCAGCCTGTAAGACTGAGACTTACATCGTTAGTTCTAGTGAACATCGCAAGCTGTCATTCAGGGTGAAAGAAGCTCTTTTTCTAGTTTGGATAAGGAGTTGAAAGTAAAACATACACACATGCAGGAGGTTTGAGTTCTTAAAAGTATTTTTTCCCATAAATTAAACACTATGTAAGAGCAGACTTCTGGCCAGGAGCGCTCTTGCTTGTTTAGGGGCTTCATAGCATCCTGAAACTATTTCTCTCACACTGGAGGACAGCTGTAAAGCAGATGTTAAGAACCTCTGATTCAGAAGCATGGGCTGGGGGGCAGCTCTCACCTTGCCAGTATTGTTCAGGCTGGCAGTGAGACTGGAGGGACAAGTGCTTGAGGACTCCTTGCTGAATGCAGGAGCTTGAAGTGTGCAGGACTTTTTCTCTGAAGTGAGCGGTCTAGAGAGCAAACCCTTTTCCTCCAGAGATGCAACAGGGAAGTGCTGGTTACATCATCTATACACTATAACATCTTTGGGAGTATGATGCTTTTTAACCTTGGATCATTCCTGGCTAGAGTTGATGCATTGGCACAAAGAAGGAGAAAGACTGCTGCTGTCTTCTAACAACAGTTGACAAACCTGCTTTCTTCTTCCAGTGCATATAGACTCATATTTTAAAGGAAAATATAGATATTTCATTTCAGGAAAACAAATAATAACAAAGAGATGTTTAAACTTTGACTTAATTTCTTGGTATTCTGAAAATACACATCTGTGAGTGAGCAGCAGTCGATGAGCAGTCCAAATCCCACCAGCAGCAGTTTGGGTGGACTGGAGAAGACCATCGTCTTCCATGTTTTCTCTGTCTGGTGGATCTGCTGTGGAAGATGTTCTATTTTTCCCAATATCTCAGAAGTCCTTACTTTTCTTTCACTATTAGCGAAGGGCCATTTCTCCCTCATCTTTACATCAGTTTCCATCTTCAGAAAGGCAAGTTTAAGCAGATACATCAAAGTTCTCAGACTGGTCAAAGCCACTAAGTGTCTTCTCCTGGAATGGACAATCCCAGGTTTTAGATCATGATGGAAAGTCCCATCATGAGTGACTTTTAAAAGTATTTTCAAAATCTGTTGGAGGAACCACAAACAGATGTTCTTACAGAAATGTGGAAAACAGGATATGTGTGGGAGTCCTTGCTGGGACAAATGGCGGCAGTCCTCTGGACTAAGTAATGGCCATTGGCCTTACACTCAGCAGAAACCATCAGTTTAAAAATATCTAACCCTCCCAACTTATTCCCTGTACATTCCTTTCATGGCAGTCACTTCCTTATCCTAAATCGGGCAATAAATATGGGCAAATTCACAACTTGCTCTAGTGACTTTTAACCTAGAAATGCAAGCTGCTTTTATGTTTTATCACAAGTGAATTCCATGCATGATTATGAAAACCCAAGTTTTCCCATGCTTGAGTCAAATCAAGGCCTGTGCCAACATTTTTGCAGTCCCTAGGCTGGAGCTGTGCAACTTATTCTTTGTGAAGCCATCACTGGAAAACTCCACTTGGTTCAGAAAATAGATGTCCTTTAAATACTCTGCAGTGGTCACTGGCTGCTTTCAAACAAACGTGGTACTGACCAAGACTGACAGGTCCCTCCATGTCAGGGACCCACTTCACAAAGAGACTGACATTTTCTTTATGTCCCAGCTTTCTGGGCTTCCTGCTGACCTTGATGTTCTCCCAGGAGACAGTCCCAACTAGTTGCTATCTCTCTGGCTGCATCTGCTGGATGTTTCATTGTCACTTCCATCTCTACACTCTTTTGGAACCACCGGAAGCTCAATTTTGTAAGCTTCAAATTGGCCTGAAAAATGCTACTGTTTTTCAAATCTCTAATTGTCTTTTGGCAAAATTTATGTCAGGCTCTATTTTTTTATGGCATCCTTACTGTTAGCATTATTTTCTTCCGGTTGAAATTATAGGCAGGCAGGCAAGTGACACAAATGTATGATACTCTCAGAAAGCAGACGGATACTCAAAGAAACTGAAATTATTTCTTTTGTGTAGCTAAAACCAACTCAAATAACAGAATCAGGTTCACCTCGAGTGAAAACCAAGCATGGTTTTTGGCTCACATGCTCAAGCAGCTTCAGGACTTTTGTCTTTCCCCAGCAGAGTCTGGACACAGAGATTGGTGAATGCAGAGTGTGGCTCGAAGCAGGCAGTATGAAAGTGGGTTTGGGAAAGCCAATGTAATCTGTGTGTTCTTACCACTGGGACAGCTCCTGCCTGCTGCAGTTAATGGAGGCAGCAGCTCTGGTATGGTGCCAGGCTTCTCCCCAACTCCCTATCCTTCTCAGTCCAGCCAAAACTGCTCATCTGGAAATTTGGGGGTATGATGAGATCAGCCTAAAGCATTTCTCCAGCCACTGCAAGAGAATTCCACAGCGGATGGACCAGCTTGCTTCTGTTTGATGTAGCACAGCACTTAGGGTAAGGTCATTAACTTTTCCAGGATGTAATTTCTTTCATTTTGTGGAAGTCTCAAGTCCCTGAGCTTTGCTCAAGACCCAGAATCTAATGTCTTTTTCTGTTTTCTCCCTGACAAGTCTCAGAAATATTAAAAATCAAAAGAAGACTCTAAGGAGCAAATAAAGTCTCTTTCAAGTACTGTTCCACTTTTGTGTTAACTCACAGAAGCTTTTTGCTCTCTCTGCCTGGCCCCAGTCAGATCTTGCATAAAAGGGAAAAAATGCACTTAAAAGTGCTGTTTTCTTTCCACTTCCCCCCGCACCTCAAATCATTAGTCTTTCTGCATTTCTCTTGTATTCCCAGACTGGCTTGTGCCGAATCAAATTATAATACATTAAACCTCCAAGAAACACAAAGCTCTCTAAAGTGCTCTTTGGGGTCTCCATACATGTGTTCTCTTGCTCTTTCCTGCAAAAATTGCTGCCATCCCCGGGTCAGCTCCTGGGTGCAGGTCCCACTCCAACACAGCCTCACCTCCTATTTCTGCAAAATGAATTCAGGATGGAGTTTGCTTGCACGTCGCCTCTATTTTTGTGCACAGAAGCAAGGGAAATGCCTTGTCTGCAAGGATGCCCTGCCCTACTTTTCCAGGCTCTGTCCCTTTTTGCAGAAAGGGGTTTCTTCAGCTTCCTTGGAGAAACAGGGATGGTGGTATTCCAACTGGCTTCTCTGGAACATCTTCATTCCCTCTGCTAAAGGCAGAGCTATCAAATCACAGTCTTGGCCTGATTGGCATCTATGCCAATGCTCCCCTGATTTCAGTGAGACCGTGGCCCTCACACCTTTGAAGTCCAGTGATGACAGCTAGTGCTGGGAGAAGTTCAACAGCATTTGTGCTTTCAGAAGAAAACACTGTCCCTAGCTTGGCCTTTACTCTGAGCAGAAAGAAGGTTCTATAGGGATATCACTGATGTATAGAACAGCTTCATCCTAGGACAACACAGTGCAAAGGGTTGAATATAAGGCTATTGCCAACTACATTGACATCAGTCAAAAAGCAAACAGAAATAAAACACAGTGAGGCACTACCCTGAGTGTGATTAGACTCATTAGTCACAGGTTATTGGAGAGCAGTAGCTCTCATATTCCCAAGTAGCACTTTCTACTCCCCATAGGAGGAACATAAGGAGCTCCAGGAGGGGCTCAAAGGTACAAATAGCCCTCATCTGTGGTGGCCAGAGCTGCTTTATCATGTGGCTGCTAAAGCTCCTGAGACATCTGCTGCTTCAGAGGAAGTCAAGTGAAAGGAATGATCCAGAGCCGTGGGTGAGCTTTGCACCTGGAAGCACCTGGGGACCACTTCTGCCCACTCAACATCGTTATGGCTCAGAACACAAGAGCGGTTATGAACCTACAGTAAATGAGTCATTGCAAGTTCTGCACAAAACCTATTACTGGGAGAAAAAAAAAAGATACCAGCCTGAACACTTGACAGCCAAAGAAACATCAGTGTGCTCTGAAGCTGCAAAGCAGCTTTTTTTGGCCTCTGCAGGGGTAGAACACACCAAAATCCTTGGTATCATTAAAATTGGCATTGTGTTTTTCCATCAGGCCTTACACTCAGAATAAATTTTTATGGAAACAAAAATCTTTTTCTTCAAGCCACCACCACAGTTCTTTTCTTTCTTCAGGAGAAGCTGAGTCTACATTTCTTCTGAGAGTGTAGAGAGAGCAACAGTGAACTGATAGGCACATATTTCCACTACAGCTTTGTAAGAAAACTTGAATTCCCTCACGAAGTGTTACTCCCCTCCCCATCCTGATCTCTTCCTCTGAAAAGAAGCCTGCTTTCACATTTTTGTGGTAGTTTAATAATGCAGGAAAATGGATCCATGATGGAAAGAGGTAAGGTTAAAATCCATTTCTACTCTTGCCCTAAGCAGGAAATGAGCAAATACCTCCCAAAGTGAAAGCCTGGTTATCTAGCTTGCTGCAATACTATGCCAATAAAGAAGCCTTTTTTCTATTTAAAGAAGTAATATAATAAAATGTTGGTTCATTTCATTATAATAGCTAGGAAGGATTTGCTACTTTCACAGCATAAATTTAGATTAATTTTTTAGATTTGACAACGTTATAAAAATTATATTGATTCTGAAATTATAATTTTAGATTGGTTCTGTCATTTTAGCCTATTAGCAGTCTTTAAATGAAGTGATCCAATGTTACAATCAATCTTATCTTCCATTATGCACTTCCTGGTGCTAAAAAGTGAGATCGATTCTAATTAACTACACTGGTTCAGTCATTTGGGTAGTTTGTTCAGAAAAAAAAAAAAGTTACTGCCCTAATATCACTAAACAATTTGTTATACATTTATGTACTGGATTTATATCCAAAAACAAATGTCACTTGTATGGTAAAACAGTATGGTTGCAGCTCTCTAAAATATAGGATGGCAACATTAATGCTGCTGGTTTAGCCAGTGCAGCAAATGAAATATTTTCAGGGTCCACTTGATGTTTAAGAAGCAAAGAGGGTCAGCAAAATAAATACTTCCTCTGCAGCACAGGCTGTAAACCTATATGTACATTCAAAGCGACTTGGAAAGTGGCATTTTCAACATGCAGCTGGGGCTAAGAGGACAGGTTTAAGTGCTGCTGTAAGATGCCATGATGGTGAAAATAACGCTATGAAGCAAGCTCATGTGATTTAAACATTAATCATCTCAAACTCACTTATTTCTTCCAGCATTTCCTGGCTTCAGCTTGCACTGGGGAGACCCTGACACCCACCTTGCCCTGTGCCAGTCTCAGGCTCCATAGACCACTAGCCTTCAAATGAACTCTATAGATGTTGGCATTGGTGCAGGGCTATGGGGGAGCAGTATGCTGTGATCCTACATCAAATGAACCTGAATGTCTGATGAACTCTTGTAGACAAAAGCAGAAGCCAGAAAGGCAGACTGATTTTAAAAGAGACAGCAAAGGCTGACCTCTGATAAAACTTGAGGGAACACGTATGTCTCTTGCAATTTTATTCATTAGTATGCGTAAATACCTGTGAGCCCTTGTATCTGCCCACTTTGAGCTGAAAAAGCACCTTGGTCAAGGGAAGAGAAGTCCTGCAGAGGGGAAAAAAAAACAAAGTGGATGGCAAGTGGACTAGTACTGTACTTCCCTGTAGGCCCTCAAGTATTGCTGCCAGTTATCATTAAGCTTGCCAATAATTCTTAGGAAGGGGAAATCTCAGAACCCCGTTTCTTGATTGGCTCCTTTCATCCTTTTCTTGAACACGTCTCAGTACTGAAGTTGTGCTGGCTGAAAAGATTGACTTTGGATTCTGTGGAAGGCCAATGCAAAATTACCCTGGGTGGTACTGGAAGCTTTTGCATGGGAATATCCTTTTTATGCTGGCAGTTTATTACTCAAGTGACAGACAAATGCCTGGCAAGCAAAAGCCTTGATTTCACTGTGCCTGTTATTGCATTTGTATTGCACGCTATCGTTAATTATTTGCCATCTTGTAAGAAGCCCTTGGGAGCCTGATTCTCCACTGCTTCACACCTCATGTAAACATTTACATCAATGCAAAGTGAGTGCAAAACATTCTCACATATCTGCACACAGAGAGGTCCAACTCCAGTGGCATTCCAGCAGGCAGGGCCATGGAGGGTGAGTCTGGAAAGCATCAGAGGGTGCATATGCCCACCACTCTTGTTTGCACAAGACAAGCAGCATTGGTTCACCTTTAACTTGATGCCACTGGCCAAGCAAGAGGACAGACAGACTCCTGGCTGCCTCACAGCAGTGCCCTAAATTTTCTTGAATCTCATCACCAGCTGCACAAGGTGCTGCAGACACTTTGCAACGTGAGTCTGTCACTGACAGCGACATGTGGGACATGTACCCTGCTCATAGTGCTTTGTGGGGCGACAGGGGTTCCTTTCTGCTGCAGCCCCAAGGAGCTTCTGGGCTGTGCCAGATCCCCCTCCATGCACAGGGTTCCTCCCAGCAGAGCAAGACACCCTCGCAAGCTGGATTTCTGTAAGCAAGGTGGGCATTGCTAGCTGGGCTGTGGATGGGAAAGGCCAGGTCCCGGGGCACCTGAAGGAGAAGATGGCTGGGATGGTGTGGAAGGACACTATGATGCACGGCCAGGAAAAAAAAAAAGGGTGTGGTAGCAGGACAAGGTGAGAGATACTGCAAAATAGAAGAGGTGACATTTCTGCAGAAAAACTACCTTTGTTTCTTTCCCATTTCACAGGCAGCATGTCTATTAAATGTGGCTTTTGCTGCCAAAGGACTTGTCATATTGCATTAGGTTTTGCAACTTCTGCTGTGGCAAAGTGTTCAGCGTCTCCCTTCACATAAAGAAAATATTTTCACAAGTCTGTTCAACCTGCTAACTGTGATTACAGACAGTTGGCCCCTGACATGACATCTATGGCTCCAACGTCCAAGTAAGAGCTTCACAGCGCTGCCCAGCCAGCTACCTGAAGAGCACATATGTGAGTGGAGATCTTAAACAAGTTGCTGCTAATGGCTTCATTTTGTACCCTTTTAGCAGGTCTTCAGCATCTTGATAGAATACATGGTACAGTAAAGTAGTAAAAATAAAAAGAGTATGTGCAAGGCCCCTCTTTTTAGGCTCACCTTGAAATGTAAGGCATGATACAATACATTATATCCATTTGCTGCTGCAAGTGCTCTTTGCGTGCACATTTCTACTCTGCTCAGCAATATTCATCATAACTGAGAATCACTGCAACTGTCTACCTCCACTTGAGAGACAATCTCACACAGAGTGAAAATAAATGACAGTGAGAAACAACCTCAAAACCAGAGACCTGCAACATGTACTGACAACAAACACATACAACAGGTTGACCTAGTTGAGTGTCTACGTCAAGGAGTTTAAGAGGCAACTGGCTAGAGGAAAGTTTGCCATGAAATGAAAAAAAAACAAATCAAACCTCAGAAAACCCAAAGCAGAGCAAATGAGCAAAACAGATACTTCCCTGTTCCCTACAGGATATGCTGATCACCGTCACAGCATCTACTGGAAACAACTAACAAAAGACCCAACTTCTCCATTGCTGCATCCAATAACTGTGCAGGCTTCTGCAAGACTTATCTATATATTTTCCTGGCACTTGGGAAGAAAGAAAGCATAATGAAGGCTTTGTCAGTGCAAGAGAACATAATCTGGCAATCATTTGGTTATTAATGATTGGGCTTTTGGGGAGAGTGAGTTGTTTTAAATTGGGTTGGTTATTTTAAATATTTTGTATGAGTTTAAATCATTTAAAAATGTGTTAAATGCCCTGGCTTTTTGCCTTCAATTTCCTGCACAAGACATTTGTAGGGCCTGGATTCTTACATGATTTGGCCTATTCTGTCTTACTTTTTGGCAGGTCACTTTGCTCTATTCTTCTTCAAACAGAAATTAAGCTCTGGCCAAGAGAGAAGCAGAGCAGAATGCAGCCTGCTGCAACAGCTTGTAGTGAGTTGGAAAGAACTCTGTGTTATAGATGCGAGCTGATCAAATACCCTTCTCATTTTTGTTGTTAATTTCACTGTCTTATATTTAAACTTGCATGTGCATCTGCCAGCAGCACTGCATCTTGTTATAATATTCTTATTAAGCAGGTGGATGAATCATGAGCAGACAGGATTTAGTTCCATTTTGGTTAAGGGTATGCTCTTCTGTGATTAAGTTTCATCTTCTGCCACATTGGGAATTCAACTGATTCTACAGCGTCAGTCTGAACAGTCTCCCTCACAGTTTTGTTTTCTATCATGTCAGAAACTTATTTACAAAAAGACGATATAAGTTTCAATGCTGGGCACTCATAACTTCTTTTGCCAGAGTTGTACCACCCTTGGCAATAAAATAACTCGTGCCCAGAAAGGATAAGTAAGAGCTGTACAGCTCTATTCTGCTTTCCTCCTTTGCACTCTTTTTTGCTGCTGGTGGGGTCCTTTTTTCAATTTTCCCATTTATTGTCTGCTTGTATTGATATCTGAAATGAGCCTGGGTAACAGCAAGAGGTGGGCATCAAAACTCAGGGATGGAAAGCTCACATTCCAAAACAAAACCATTTTTCTTTCTCCTTTTTTGCCCACGGTTGAATTAAAAGAAATCATCTGAGAGCAGCATACCCTGATGCAGAGAAGCTTTCCTGAAGATTTCTAATATACTACAATAAAACCCATTTTTTTCCCAAGACCCTGCATAAGTCCCCAGGGATTTTTCTTGGTCCAGTCTTCATTAAAATAGAAAGCATGTTTGGGGGGAATAACTAATCCCCTGCCTGAATGCAACATGCCATTTGGACACTTTGTGATCTGGTACACTAACGCTCTGATTTGTTTGGCCTTGTGAAAACCTTTTAAGCTAGGCTCTGGAAATTTACCCCTGAAGCCTCTTCTGGGGCTTGTGGGGTTTTTTTTATTTTTCTCCCATTTCCCTAAATCTTTCCCTTGTTTCTAAAGAGTACCATCGTCCATTCCTGAGCCCTCAAATCCAATTACCAAACAATGTACAAATATATGGCTGAGCGTGGTCTATGGGAACAGCTGCAAAATTGCTAATATTAGGTCTAATTTAGCTACAATAAATTAGCAAGTGTGTGGAAGCAAAATGATGACAGCATAATTATAACAAAAGTCGATGTGTTGAAGTATATGGATGACAATACATACTAATTTTAGCGAAAAAACGCAGCAAATGAAATGCATGCAATGAACAGACGGGACTAATAGCTCAGACACATATACTTAATGTGACCAGTCAGTGTAAAAACAAAAAGATAGATGAAGCTGTTCAGAATCTAGTGCTAACAAGCAGTGTAGTCTGAAACCATTAACTGTCAGGGGTAATAACACTCAAAGTACTGAAGTGCAGTAAAACAGCAGCACTTTTCTCGGGATGATGTGCTGATGTACAAGCACACACCTGTGAAGAGGGTACTAAATCTATCCTCGCGTTTATTACTATGGAGGGAGGAAAAACAACACTAATAATGTAAAGTATAAACGAAAATAGCAGACAGCAGAGAGTGACATTTGCATGGTCCCAGTCAGCTTGTTAGCTGAAGTGGGTTTTAATTAGCTATTTTCCAGCAAGCAAACGAGCAAATTAGTGGCAGCCATAAACAAGCAGAGACAATCAGGCCCAAAGAAAAAAAAAAAAAGATCGGACCTTTTTCTGTGTGTTTTCCTTTTGGAAATACAATGCCTTCATGCTTCAGCTAAATATTTCTATTAACCAAAAGAATGTGGTAAAGCAAAGACCTTGGCAACTGTGCAAGTTCCCAAAGTGGCTCAAAACACAATGTTAACAATACAGAGGGGACACAAACCCCTGCTCTGAAGAAACCTACATCCAAGGCTGAACCTTGGGCCACTGGTGCAGAGACTCAGGGCTCCAGTGCACCTTGGCTCTGGTGAGCTGCACTCCCATCCCACTCCCATGGATGCCCACCCATCCTCAGCTCTTAGGACAGGGCTCCAACACCATCCCTCACTCCCACTCTGGATGTGCAGCAGCAGGCGTTTCAAAAAGTGTGATGCAGGCTGTAGATGCCACCTTCTCCCTTGCACCACAAGAGGCACAAGATGGGTGTTGCCAAAGGCGTGCCTGAAGCTACCAGCTGCTCCTGCTGCTGAGGAACATGGATATAGCCCTGCAGGGGCTGAAGGAGACAGGCCACCAGGGTGACTGTGAGGAGGGGAGTGAGGTGAGCAGCAGGGACAACCCCTGTTGCTAAGCTATATTGCTAAGAGAAGACGCTGATCGGTGCAGGATGCAGCCCTTGGCAGACAACATGGATTCAGGCAATAACGAACAAACCCACTTTTGGTACTTCTTTTATTACCATAGTATTACTGGCTGGATAATGAAACCTGCCCCACTTTTACAGCAATGTGAACACGAGATGAAGATCCTTCAGAGCCTGGTCAAGCAAGGCCCAAGGTTAAGTAATTCTCTGTAGCACTTTTGCTACTAAACTGATTATATTAATAATCAGCCATAATGAAAAACATGGCAAGCTTATCCCTCGAGTCAGCCGTGTTTACCCTCCTGTTCCCTCTGATTTCAAGAAATGCTGATGCAGCAAAGATGGGAAACCCAATACAAAGGGCAGATTGCATACTTGTATCTTATGCTGAACATGCCCAAATCCTTCAGGTATAAAACCTGACAGCTGAAAAGTCATTTAGCAGTAAACAACTACTAGACATAGTTGCTAGGCGGGAGATTTCAGTGGTTTGAGTACTAATCTAGACCTTGGGAAAGTTGAAGTTCATTTTTCACTCTATCAGAAACTTCGACAGCCATGGGTGACCCAGATGATCCAGTTGGGGATAAAAGTACTTCTGCCTCAAGAATCTGCTGCAAAATGCTCATTAAATATTATGAGGGGCTCAGATATTATGAAGAGGGGCTAATTAGTTGGAAAGAAGGGAAAACACCTAATAGAAATTAATCTTATTTATGCATCACTATTGGTACATGTGGCACTAGAGAAAGACATTGCAGCAGGCTTTCGGTTGGTATAAATTATCAGAGAGCTGCAGGAGAGACTCTCTTGCCTCCCTGTCCTTGTCTTGTGCCAAGGGTATTACAGTCTAATTAATACAGATAACATGAGTGCAGACGCCTACCTGTTGGGCACCGTTGGAATATTAACTCAAGGGGAGGGCTGGTGGAAGGCTCTTAAAGAAGGCTTATTTTATTTAGTTCATTTGTTTAGTAATGTTTTGATGGTCAGAAAACCCTGGCAATGAGTAGAGCCCAAGAGGCAATTAGCAATGGGGCAGAAAATGTAATGAGCCAAAAAATGAATTAACTTGAGCAGACTAGGCACAGACACAAGGGGCCAATGCTTTTTGCTAGTTTATAACCCCTGCCCCTCTGCTGAATTCAAAAAAGTAGGAGGAGGTGTGATTTAACAGAGAAACAGCCTGCAGGATATTTGCTACCGCACCCGGGGTAGCTCTTCTCCACACAAAGCACCAGCTGATGTGGTAGCAGGCAAGCGGGCAGCCTGAATCAGCTCTTGCCTAAAGCCAGCCTCTCTCTGTAAAGTTTCCTTCTGTTGCCACCACTGAGGAGGGCAGAACACAGCACCCAGCAGGTTGCCACCATGCCCAGGAAGAGGGGGCAGCCAGGGGTACCCCGCCAGACAGCAGCTCCCAGCATTGTCCTGCCAAGGCAGCAAGGTTATCGGCAGCAAGAGTGGGGCTTGTGAAGTACAATGAGCCAAATTACTCTCTTTGCCTCTTCTGAGTTTCTTTTTGTCCTTTGTTTATTTTTTTTCTTTGATGGCTTTCAGTTTATGCTATCAGCAAACATACTTTGTATTAGAATTCATTCTAAGTCATAGGTTGATATTGTTTGGTTTTCAGCTTGTACAAAATCATAAGCACTTTTACCACACTGAAACTGTTTGCATGTTTTGCTTTTAAAATGAACATGTTTCCGTGTATCTGACAGCAGTTCACAAACATTGCAGGGAAAAAAGCATAGGCAACTGCTCCTGCAGGTACCCGGGGGTGGTAACTATCCAGCTTCCACAGGGGGACACAATAGGTAACTATCACCCAAATTGTCACGTTAGCCATCCTGCTAGCCATTAGAATCAAAGATAAGGATTTGTAATTTAGAGCTGCTTGACTGAATCACAGAAAAACACAACTGCCCCCAAGTGTGTGCTAGGATGATTTTCAATGCATGCTGCTGTTCTGCAGTGCTCGGTCTTGCATGGCCCGTAGGCTTTGTCCTGAGGGAGATTATTTGAGCAAAAACCTAAAGTTGTCATGTGGAGTTCAGGAAGGGAAACTTTGAGGAGGGAAAAAAAGGTTCACATAATTTTAATTCCTTTCTTGCATGGGGATAGTTCAATGCTGAATGAAAGAACAGGAAAGCCACAAAGCACATCACTCCAACACGGCTCCTCTGTCTCTGGGTCATGCCCAATGCTATTTCATCATGGCTAGGGGACTTTGGGGGAAGCGGGAGCAGAAGGGAAAGAAGAAAGATGATCTTTAAAAGAACAGAACTGTTGAAAATTCAGAGCAAACGAGTCAATTCATGGCTTTATCAGCATATAGCAAGTGGAATAGCAAGATATTCCTCTTCAAAGAGGAAAGTCCCCAAATGGATAAAGGTTAAGATAAAGGGGCAGAATTTCTGCCTGGCTCCATGCAGCTCACAGCTGCTCTGACACTGGCTGGATCTTTGGTCTTTTTTGGGTAAAGTATCACTGAGCATAGGAAAGTCATGACCAGCTTCCCAAGCATCCCGATGGAAAAAAAAAGCAAGGGGTCTAATCCAAATCTTTGACACTTTATATCAACAACTGTAAATCTTTGCCTCAACTCCTGCCAGCCTCAGAAGTTAAATGGACAGCACTGTTCATTTCTTATGCCTACACTGTTCCATTGCTTTCAGTGAAGCTGCAGGTTGTAATTGAGAGTCTGGTAAGGATCCCTTTTCACTGAGTGATGTTACAATCTTCTTTGCTGGAATTATTTTAGCCTTGTAATAGCTCTTTTTAAAGAACAGCCTGATCTACTCTCCGAAATCTTCTGCAGAAAATAAGTTGCATTCATAACACAGGAATGAGGTTGAAATCCAAGGCCTTCCCCAGCAATATCTCACTTGCCTCAGGACATGTCTTGATGATCCCTCTGTGTGGTGGTGCATCAGCAGGAGAAGGAGAAACAGCTTTCAGCAAAGATCCTGACAGATCAGAGACAAAAAGCCTTCAACAACCCATGGAGGTCGGGCAAGCAGGAGACAAAGAGCTCCAAGTTCAGCCCCACACACATCCAATCTGCCTGCAATATCTGGGTTACCCTTCACCTGGGCACTGAGGCAACACCAGCAAAACCTGTTCTCTTTGGCTTCTCTGCCTGAAACATCCCATACAGACAAAAAAGATTAAATGGGAAGGGTTGCTCTTCTCACAGCCACCCATTAAGGGGTTACTGCTCATCTCTGGGGTCTTGCCTAAACACAGTGGTGATACTCTGGGGTTTTCTTTATTGCAATAGAGAGACTGCACCAATGCCCACAGAAAAACTGAATTTCTTCTCTATTTTTCTATCCCTGTCTCTCCTTCATTTGCAATCCTCTTCTGTCTAAAGTTAGCTCTGCCATCATTACTTGCACTGAGTGCATATTAGACTAGGCTCTCAGGAATTAATGAGAAGGCTTAGCAAAGAAAGATAACATAGGGATCAGGATGGCAGAACTGGGTGCTAAATAGCAGCTTCTTTATGACTGGATATTGGAGGCACAAATCTACCTTCAGTTCTCACTGATTTCATGAAGAGCTTCAGGAAATACACTCTTGTGACATGACTTGTTTCCACTGGGTTGCTCTAAGATTTCCCTGATGGACACAAAGAAATGAAAGTCTAAGCAGGCACATGCAAAAACCCATGGAGTTAAGGTCACACCGCAGCTAGCGAGGGGGTACCTAGCTTTGCTAGGCCAGCATGGTCCAAAAGGCAAAGTCATGGTGTTGGTTTTGTTAGAGGAAGTAGCCATGTGGTGTCTGTCACAATGACAAGGAAATTGCCATATTGGAATAGGTAGCCTTTTTAGTGAGGGCTTTTTAAGCTGTCATATTTTTACAGTATTAAGTGACTAATTTCCCTTATTACAAAGCAAAAGATGTATTTCTGTAGGAGCTGTGGCCAGTCTGACTGGTTGGAAAAGAAAGCAGCTGTATTTCTGCATGGACTATAATCAGGAAGAGTTAATCCAGTCACACATTTTCATAGGACATAGACAAGACTGAACAAGTATCTCTTCTTTCCCCTCCTGGTAGCTCTCCTTCTGATAAATAGGGGAAGAGCCAAACTTCTAACTACAAATGTTTCCCACTAGGTAATGGAGAGAATCTGAACATGTCATTCCATTTCTTCTCCTCCTCTTTGCCTGTTTTCCTTCTTGAATGGAAAAAAGGGTACTCATTTCAAGCATCTTACAGTAAAGCATGGAGGATGCCTCAGGCCGCTATTTTGCAAATGAATGACAAAGCCCAGATATGAACTGAGGATCAGACTGTAGTCATAATAAAACTACTGTCTGCATATGTGATTACTGGTAGCAGTGGGAACATGAGAAATTCATAGGCTGAGATGCAATGAGCTCCCTTACGGTCTGAACCTTCCTTTGTAATTTAGATAGATTAGGGGTGCAAATCCTTCAGGATTTAATCTTACAAGTACATTTTCCTGGCACTTCATACTTTGCCAAAAAGTGCTTCCAAGAGGTGAATTTTTCCCTCCCACTCTTTCTATCCTTCTGCATTTTGTTCCAGCAGCAAGCATGGGAAGAATTGGGCAAGCCCAAAAACTGTCTTATTCTGAAACTCAGTGATCCTCTTTGGATCTGAAAGATTGGGTCAAGCTGTATGTTGGAGAAAATTATTGACATTCCTCATAATTAACTAATCCAGTCAGTTCACTTTTAATGCTTATTTTTATTTCTTTAAGCTTCTATAAGAGAAAATATGCCTGCAGTTTTCTTGACATCCAGGTGTAGCAGCGATCTTCCCATAAAAGATATCTTACACCAAAGGGCAGATAACTCCTTTTTTTTTTTTTCCCTAAATATTAATACAACTAAAAGAGTTTCTTGAAAGATAAGGGGGATATAGGCACAGAAGCACTTTTTTTTTTTTTTTTTGCATTGCTAATACAGAAGACCAGATTCCAGACTGCTGAATACTATATAAATACAGCTTTTTACAGATTAAAATTAATGGAAATACATAGTCCTGTTGACTTCATTTAGCTTTGGATCAGCCAAATGGATCACTATACATATTCAAAGCAAAGAAGATTTTGACATAAGCAAAAAGGCTAGACACAAGATCCAGAAATCTGGACAAATAAGCCACCCATATAAAAATATATGACTTTTCATGCGGCAAATGTTTGCAGTGATGACCTCTTTCAAGATTTTCAGATGATCTATGTGTTCCCTAGGTTTCATCTGCTTTATGTCATGACCTTAATTTTATTCAAATGCAGCACACAGGCAAGAAACATTGCCTTTTTCCTTAGCCTGACTTTGCCATTATACAACAGACCAAAGCCCATGAAAATGGGATATGCAGAAGAAAAGCCAGACCACAAAAAGCATTTGTGCAGGAATTATAAAAAAATCAATTGCTAAATTATTATCTTGGTATTAGCTTTTAGGTAGCAGAGGACAAACAGACAAAAATAAAGTCTCCTAATGATTCTTATCTGAAGATAAGAATGCCTGAAGTATTTGGATTTACAAAGCTATGTTGGCATCTTGTGAATTCAGGTTTGCACTGAGTGGAAAATCCATTCTCTTCTAACATCAACATTTCCCCTCTCTCTCATGAAGTGTGAGGGATTACCAAAAACCAACCCTCTTAGAGAAAACACCAGTCGTGTTTCCTCACCAAGTCCCCCGCTGCAGCCTGGTCTTCATCATGGCTGTGCTGTAAATTCCCCTGTAATTGCCGAGCACTCACTCACCAGACCATCAGTGGCAACGCTCCTGGACCTATGCACAGATCCAAACAGCACAAACACCACTGAAGAGTGTTACAGGTTGCTTCATCTGTCTCTTTTTATTTCTTTTATTTTCTTTACACATTCCTTGGCCTTCCTATGACATAGCAATGTGACAGAGAATGTGCGTATCAGACAAAAATCGCAGAGTAAAGTGAGGCATAAAATTTTAGAAAGACATTTTCCACTAAATTCATCGTCTTCTGCTGTAGTAAACATTTCTGCTATGCTGTTTTGATGATGATTAATAGAAGACTTGACACGAAACAAACAAGATAAAAGAATGGTACTCATTGTCCTTCTCTCAGCATATTTTCTTCTAAGATTTTTCCAGATTAGAAAAAAAAATGTTTTTCAGGACTTAGGTATTTCCAGTTCTGGAATCAAAAATTATATGAATCAAATTATTGAGAAATATTGATTGTATCTCTGAAGATACAGGAATTTTCAAGCTGTGACTTAAAGGCAAGAGAAATTTTTTTTCCTAACAGGAGAGTGTGAAGACACAGCCGCTTCCTTTGAAGGACAGTGTGAAAATTCAGACAGGCTTCCATGCTGCTCCAAATGAGTGCAAAATAAAGTAGGCACTCCAGATCTTCTTGGGAAGAGTATTGGAAAGAGCTGAAAAAAGAATCAGACTTCTGGAGCAGTGATAACTGGCTTACTGAAGGGGTTTAAAGATAGAGATTAATTCACTTCCCAAGACAGTGCACCGGGACAAACATCATTTCCTGGATGTTACCAGTTAATAATGCCATTAACAGCATGGTAGTGGCAGATCACACCTGACCACACCATAGTAGCTGTGAGATAGAAGTGGCAGGCTTTCAGAGCAAAACACTTCATTGATATTGTGCAAGCTGGTGCTAAAAGATGGCTGTAAAACAAAAAGCCCTAACTGCTGGTGAAAGTGGGTGCACCATCCAAACTACATCCTCAAAGTACCTGGCCTCAGTGGGAGAGCTGCTGCATTTTTGTCTCCCAAAATCTCTTCCTTTTGCACAAATTACTTTAGTGTTCATGGGTCCTGTTCCTCCCTCCTCAAACAAGAGCAACTGGCACCAGATCTCTCAGAATACTTCTACTGACACTCTTTAGGAGAGCTGTCATATCAGAGGCCACTTTGCTTTTCAATCCTGACTTCCCTTCCAGCATATACACACAAAGAGAAAGGACAGGGACAAAACACTTCAGATTTCAAATCACCGACTCAAATGTTCTTAACACAAAGACTCCTGTGAGCCACAAATCTTCTCAGATTCCTTTGCTTTAAATCAAATACTTTCACCCTTAGAAATTTTTAGTGGTGCCTTAATTCTGGAACATGCAAACTGCCATTCACAGAGTATCAAGGTTTGGGACCTAGATGATCCTTCCCAACAAGAATGACAAGGAAGCAGCTATAATAGTTGTTTGATGCTTTTTCCTGTACTTTTTAAAAAATAATTATTATTTTTCTCTTTATTTTCTGTAATGAAAGGGAGAACCTGGGAGATAGCAGGAACCGAGGTTGATCTAACAGACAAACACAACATATTCGTAATAGTTTTCATATTATATTTCCCATATGCATATTAGTGCTGCCTTTCTGTTGGTAGAAGAGAGAAACTCTTGTACCACTATGTTGTTATTGGTTTCAGCAGCATAAGCTGAGCTTTTCTTTATAAGAAGAGATGATTCACGAATCCATCTCATTTGTCTTTGGTTTGGATGGGAGCATCTCTCTTTCCCCAGCAGAAGAAAAATGGTCACTACCTTTATTTTTCACCATGTCTGTGATTGATTATCTCCTTGCTGGGGAAGAAAACCGATAGAGCCTCTTCTGCAAAAGAAGTGACCCATTGCTGGAAGGATTTAACCCAAGCATAAAACCGTAATTGCTAGAATTTTCTTTATCGTGGTTTCTTTTCTTAATCACTGCCTTTTCAGACAGAGGCCTCCTGAGCGTACCCTCATAGCTGGCACCTGAACATGAGACCTCTGGGTGCAAACATATGAGCCCTACCTGTTGCATTAATGTAGGATTCCTATCAGCTGTCACTTAGAGCAGCCCCGACTTGCTCCTCCAGGACTCCCTGCTCTAGGTTAGAGGCTGCTGCAGCCCTGAACAGCAGGAGTCCATTCTTGCATATTTTATTGATCTCAGTATGCACTTAGGCAACACTTTTTTTTTTTTTTTCCATTTAACATTTATTTTACAATTGCTTTCACAACCTGGCACAAAGGTGGAGATCTGCTCTCATGTCCCCAAAGGAGAGTGCAATCTGACATGGTAGAGTGAATGCAGTGCTGAGGGCAGTGCAAACAGACCCTCTGAATGCCAGGGGACTCTGTGTGTGTGTGTGCGTGTGAGGGGGGGGGTGGGATTGGAGGCTGTTGCAGCACCAGGTACTGGGAAGACAGAGAGCAGCAGCATCCCTTGACAGTCACCACAGAGGCAGATGAAAAAAACTCTCAGGCTGGGAAGGGTCAATAACAAAAATATTCTTCTATTTAATAAATTATCTCATTGGTGCCCTTGGGCTTGCCCTGGTAAAAATCTCCTGGTCTTCTACCTTTACAGCTGGACTGCAGCCATACAGACATCACATTGCCCAGCATTTTATTTTCACACATCTTTAAAAAGAGAGCTGCTATAAATTGTTTTCAAGGTACAGAGTATTTTGTTCCCCAGACAATACTTCAGTTTCCTGTAATCACAGATAAATGAAGAAGTATTGTGGTAATTATACTAGCAAAGAGCATTCGCTTTCAAAGAAGGATATTTTAAAAATATTCTGGGAAACTGCAGGTAAAGAAAAAAAATGCTCTGCTTGGTTTGCTCTCCCCTCCCCAGCTCTGGTGAGGGTTGCAATAACCCCACAAGCCAATCATAGCCTGAACTGCATTCAAAGTAGCATGGCCATCAGGGCAAGGGATGGGATTCTGCTCCTCTACTCCTGCAGCACCTGCAGTGCTGCAACCAGCTCTGGAGCCCCCAGCACGGGAAGGACATGGATCTGTTGGAGCAAGTCCAGCAGGGGCCACCAAGATGATCAAGGGGATGCAACACCTTTCCTAGGAGGAAAGGCTCAGAGAATTGGGTTTATTCAGCCTAGAAAAGAGAAGGTTTCAGGATGAAGTAATTGTGACCTTCTAGTAGCTGAAGGGAGCCTGCAAGAAAGAAGGTAATTCCGTTTACAGGTGTATGTGGTGATAGGAAAAGGGGAAATGGCTTCAAACCAAAAGAGAGTAGGTTTAGATTAGATATTAGGAAGAAATTTTTTACTGTAAGGATGATGAGGCACTGGCACAGGAGGCCCAGAAAAGCTGTGGATGTCTCATCCACATTCAAGGACAGGCTGAATAGAGATTTGACTGACTCAGTCTACTGAAAGGCGGACCTGCCCCTGGCCTTTGTATGGTTCTGCGATCTTCTTCCAGAAACGCACAGCAAGTTGGGGATCAGCACGTCCCCTGCCCTTAGTGGGGCCAGAGCAGGACAACAGAGCTGCCCATGAGTGAGCAAGTGGGGCTAAAGCCCCAACACTGAGATAAGGGAGCAGGAATCTCTTTGAAGGAGTCCCTTTGCAGGTGCTGCTTTGCATACCTGGGCTCACATTGACTTTCATCCTCCCTATCTCAGCCAAGAAAAACACAGCCCAGGGCTGCCAGCAAGTCAGTTACCACAAAGATTTCCCCTCAGCTCTTCAGCAAGGAGCACTTTTCTGTCTGCTCTGCTGGGGAATATAGACTCCTCTCAGGTCTAGGCCCTGATTTACCCCATTTGTACCCATAAGCAAGTGTCCAAATGCTATGGCAGCATTTTACACACACCTTGCACAAGTGGCAGTGGGAAAGGAAAGGAGATGCAAGCTCAGGCTTCAGCAACCTACTAACCAGAGAAGTTACAGAGCACAGGAGACTGCAGATCATCTCTCAGAAAACCAAAGCACTGGTTCTCATTAAAAATGCTCAGAAATGCTGGTTTTGTAGATTTGAAAGGGAAGATGGAAGAAGCATTTCTGTTAGTCTTCAGTGTCTCTGCTGAGACCATCTGTAATAAAATAAAAAAAGGAGGGCACATGAGATGCAGCCTGGGTGCAGCATGTTATAATGACGCATCTCCTGGAGACAACGTTGCCTTCAGATGAGACATCTCCCCCAGAACACTGTCACTCACTTACTGCAGGTGTCAGGTGCCCCAGCTATTGTTATTATTATTATTAGATATCTGCCAAGTACCAGCGGTGCACCTGGTGCTCATCATCAGCTCAAATAAGCTGCTGATTTTTAACAGTGGACTGACTGCATTTCCACTTGTGAAAATTTGCCTGTTTGCTTCTTCAGGCACTATCTTCTCCAGAGGGAATTATGCAATATACTTTTGTTTCCTTCCTCCAGGACTTTTGGTACCTGTTATTTTTTTAAAACACACAACAGCCCAGCTCCTCACTACAGTAAGCCGGTTATTTTTATCCGTCATCTCTTTGGGATCAGATCACTAATTCACGTACGGGATAAGACAACTGCCAAATTATTATACTACAAAGAGAAGATCTTCAGACACCTGTCATCTTGATGAAAGCAGCACCATCAACTGACCTTTGCCAGTTCAAGGTCGATAATGAGACAAGTCAGGCAGGAAGAGCAGCGTGTGCTGACTCCATTAACGCTGGCTGTGTGCACACTCAGTAGCACTGCGTCTCCTGTCAATTAGTGTGGGTAAACTAGGGACTGCTGATTGCCAGAGACATAGCATAGCGAGCTGCTGCTACCTTTACTTCTACACCCTGCTGCATTTTAATTAGCTCCGTTCCCCTGACTATTTCTTCAGAGCTTCGTTACTGCCGTCTTCAAGAAACTCAAGGCAAGCCTTTTACATTGCACACCGCTAATGAGAAGAGATGTGAACATCCTCACCACGGAGCTGGATAATGCTGGACTGCCTGCATGCACACATGAGGGGGCATGTGAAGATTTAAGGGGCTTCTCGGCATAATGCAGTATAAGCATCGCTCAGCAACGGCAAAAGAATAGAATGAGCCAGAGCCCACAAGGGAAGGTATTCCCAAAATGACCAAAAACAGAGGATGGAAAAATGGTGCACAGTGCACGATGCACACAGGTGAATGTGTGTGTGCATGTGCTTGCATAAGGTGTAGTTTCAGTAAGAATTTTTAAAGACCACCCACATACACTACAGTTTAATAGCCTGAGGTTGTTATAAGTTTGGAAATAAAGAGTTGCCCCAAGGGCCACCATCTTTAGCTCACTCAGCCCACCTGGGACGCAGACAGCAGCCATGACGGGTTGACAGACAAAGGACCTGGAGCATCACTCAGTCATTTCCAAGATTTCCCATGGAGCGCCACAGATTTCAAGAAAAAGCCAGGTGTTTGTGATGGTTTTTTGCTGTATTTTTAACCTTTTTTGCTGTATTTCTAACCTTTTTTGCAATCAGTCAGTTTTGCAGTCAGATGATATCACTGTGGCTGTTCTAATTTTCCTTGAGTTGCAATTATATTTGAAGCAAATTGTGATAGACAATTGCTGTCTTTACAGACAAGTGCTGGCCAAACCGACTTACAAAGAGCTTCAGGTTAAAATATTACAGTCTCTACAGCACTCCCTTCACAATACACAGCTGTGCTTGGTGTAGGTCAGCTTGGTGAGGGATCCATATCAGCATTTTGAGTCAAAGTCTTGATCCTGTTCTGTTTTACCAGCTTCATCAGCATATGGGTGGTTCTGCTGCTACTTGGCCCAGACACCTATATATCCCTCTTATAGCTCAATATGAATATTACCCAAGTCCTAGTCCCACCCTGTATGACCACCCGCACTCATTCCATCCTCACAACAATAGCTCTTTTAATTAACTTGTCTCATACGTCACTCATGTCCTTACAGACTCACAGCTAATGAGCCAGCAAATCTACTTTGGGATTGTTTTCCTCAGTGTGCGCTGGCACAAGTCTTGTAGATGCCACAAAAGTTGTGATGACAGCATTCATGTTGGAGAAATCATGGGATGGTCTGCAGAAATTCTGTTTTCTACACGGCTTCAGGACCTTCTGGATAAGAAGTGGAAAATTAATTAGGCTGAGTTTTTTTCTGACAGTCCTTTTACTCTCAGCAACTGTTCAGAAATTAAGGATGTGTTTCCTTCAGTTCAGTAGCTGCTTTTACTGCTTTAGAAGAAGAGGTTCCTGAAAACTATGTGTCCCTGGGAAACCTCCTTTACAGTCAGTGACCCAGCTTCACTTGGTGTTTATTGCTGTCTCTGCATTGAGCAAACTTAGGCCTAGAGACAGCTGTGGACTGAAAGTGGCTTCAGTATCCTTTCAGCTGCTTTTGAACATGCCCAGCAACAGCTGCTGTCCTCTGAATGACTGCCCATACTAAAAGCCAGTCTTCCTGGAGAGGATGCTCCCATGAGTGTGATATGAAGGGAAGAAAGTAAACCCAGAGAAGCTGGCTGGACATAGGGGAAATCTCTTATCATCCTGACAGGAAGCGGCACAGGACCCCTCCTCTGGTGAGCCTGTGGCTCATCACAGAGTTGTTCTGCAATGGTACATCCTGGCCTCAGCATATCCTTCCATCATAAAAAAAAAATAAAACTAACCCACCTCAAAACTGAAACACTGCCTTCCCCCACACACACACCTGGAGCTCTTTTTTTTATTATTTCCCTTGAAAGACTAAAAGAAACCTACTTTGCACACAGGCATAAGATATCATTAAAAAAAATCACGTCACCAAAACAGGGTTTGTTTTTCCAAAGTGCCTCTAACCTGATGGAGTTTTTGTTTTCTCTGAAACGAGGCTGCTGTCAGCCTCCACACAGCCCTCTGCATTCTCACAAAATTAACTGGAGAAAAAAATAGTTCTTTCTTTCTTAAGGCAAATAACTATTATCCAGAAAATCATGGACACCCAGCACTGCTTCTCCTTTTTATTCCTCACCCACAAGCAGTCAGATTGCCTCAACATTCATGCTGTGCCATCTAACAAATGCTTGCTAGCCACCTGTGTGGATATCTTTAAAACAGTAACTTTAAAAAACACCCACCAGCATCCAAACATATGGATATATGCCTGAGGGTTGGATACATTCTGTACATACAGTTATTCTCATGCTTGGTGCAATCTGATACTCCATCTATGCTGTTGCAGGGACACCTCTCTGCATCCTCCCACAAGCTCCTACACAGCAGTTCAGGATCAGCCAGCGGGTATCAGTGGTAGCTGCAATCTAAATTCTCTTTATCATCTCAAAATGTTTGCACTTTATCATGCCACCCTGATTGATAAAGATAGAGCTGACATAAAGGAATTGTATTTCAAAGGAAATGCGTGAAGTCATACAGATGATAGCAAGGATGGGTGCATGTCTGTGGCCACAGGGGAGCATTGCTTCACAAACCTCTCAGCAGAGCAGGTGAAGCCACTTCTACCAACACTGGCTATTCTGTTAGAAATATCTTTTTATTTATTTTTCATAATGCTCCAGCTGTGCATGCCCGCACAGCATGAGGCTGACTTGAGGAGACTGAAAATATTAGCAATAAAGCTCAAAATAGAAGCAAACCACTCCAGATCCCAAATCTCTTCTCTACAGGTGACAGGATCTCTGCCTAGAAAAGTGCTTCTTTTCCCATGCTTGATTATAATTTTTCCATTAAGATGAATTACCTTCTTGATGGAAAATAGTATTGCTAATAGAGCTAGGGCTACTTATTCCCCCACAAAATTGCTGTATTTTCACTGGGAAAAAAAAAAAATTAAAAAAATATTTTTGCCACACACTTCACTGAAAGCAAAAATATTTCTGACATACTTTTCATTGAAAACCAAAATTTTTTGACGGGAAATATGGCTGCAGTCCCTCAGGAGATGTGCCAGTTCATTGACTCCCTTTTCCCCAAGGGAGTCTATGCAAAGAGAGTATTAAAAAAAAAAATCCACTCACATTTGCAGAGACTCCGTATTTTTCCCTTTCCCCACACTTTCTCAGACCACATTTACTGCCAGTCCAGACAGCAGGCAAAGGACATCCCTTCTCATTCCCCAAGCGAAATGCAGAGATGCCCACTACACATCACAAGGTATCACAGTGGCCATGATAGTTACACGAGAGACCAGGAAGCCAAAGGAAATTTTCCCATAACTCTCACCTAACTGGGCTGTGCCTTTCCAGCCTGCACAACAGCATCTCCTTCCCTGCAGCACCGTCAAGGCAGGACCTGCAGCGCCTGGCCCACAGCTCTGGGGATAGCAGCTATTTTGCCCAAAGAAAACAGTCTTGCAGCTTTTCAAGCCCCACATATAGGTGAAAAATTGTGGATGCCCATCACACCTCACGACTCTCTTTGGGGCTCTGGCACATCCATGAAGTGTACTCAGAAATGCCTGTCACTCTGCATCTCCTCTGCTCGGCTGACAGCTTGGTGAGGGGCTGGACTTTAATAAACAGAAGATAGCACAGCAGCAGCAGCATCCAGCCAAGGCATCTATCGTGCCTTGAAAGACAGACACACATAGAAGATTTCTGTCTTGATCATAATTAACGACTGTTTTCAGTCAAAAAATAAGTGGCAACTGAGGTAAAAATTTGCTGTGGTATGCAGGTGTCTAAACAAGCAAAATAACAGGATTTTTTAAAGCAGGGAGGCACCTACCACCCCTTAGAAATAAGCTGACAAGAAAAGCAGAGGAAAGACAATGCAATGCTGATCAGAATAAAGGAAAATAAGGATTTAGGGATTTATGCTTGCCCAGTAGTCAGCTACTCAAATTGCTTGTGTATAAGGGTTTAAAATGTTTTAAAATGTGTTTGAGGCATATCTAGGCTTTCTTATTTGCCAGGGAATAATATCTATGCATTTCTATCTGTTCTGTTCTAAATCACCCAAAATAGACTGTAATGTTGTTAATAAAGCAATATGAATCCAAAAAGAGAAGGAGCAGAAAGAAAACATCCCCAATTAAGGAAGTAAGAAATAAAAGACATGGATGTGTTCTGAAGCTGAGAGTAATTCATGCAAACAAACAAATCACCAAAAGCATGCTAAAGAAGCAGGAAGGAGAAAACATGGTATAGAAAATACCATGTGTCTGTTAGAGATTTATCTCAAGAATCTCTCAAGAGCCAGTGTTATCTAGCTGCTAGGAGTGTAGGGATATTTAAGCAACATGAACCATTAGCACAGTCTCTCCAAACAAAGAGCCAAAGAGGAGAAAGACCTAATGGAAAATGGTGTGATTTTCTGTTTCTCCCAAGATTTACCAAATTTGCCTTGGAACAGAGCCAGGAATGAAACAAACATGGCCCTTTCTCAATAAAAAAAAAATAGAAGCTGAGATCTGGGCTAAACTTGAGAAATTAAGGGCCAGGTTGTGACCATCATTTCATAGCTTGGTAGCCATGCCAGCTGCCCTCCATCCTGCCATCTTGCATGGTTGCACCTCCCGGTGAACCTTTCAAGGTTTGGTCACACTGGAAGAAGCTTTACCTTAAAGATAAATGCTATCTTTTGCTAGGCCATTAACTACGGCTCATGACTGGACTGTGAACAGCCGAATTTCTGCATGGGTTAAAAATATAAGGGTTCATTTGTGACACTCACTTTCCTACCTCAGCCACCAAAATGGAAGTAATTTCAGCTGGGCTTGTGCTACAAACATCAGGTCCTTGCTGTAAGGCTAAAAGCAGCTTCAAATGCTTTGTTCAACTCTCATTTCAGCAAGGCAAAAGTATTAGACAAACAGCCAAGTACAGACCACATTCTGCTTTCCCCTAAACTTACATAAATTTATGTGGAGCATCTCCACTAGTTTCCATCCCCACCTGTGTGCTACAGAGAAGGATTTGGGTCTCTGGTTTTAAAGCTGCTTGTAAGAACCAACATTCTGAAGCAACCCTAGGAAATATGTGTGGAAGAAATCTCCTTGGCTTCTTTCTCCCCTAGCAACAAGGTAGTAAACTCCATGGATAGTAGTCTGCCAGAAATTAAGATAAAGAATAAAAAAAAAAACCCTAAGAGCTATCAGAGAATGGATAAAACAGCATGATATGACAGGAAAAAAAAGAAAAAACAAAGACCTCAAGACCCTAGTATCCCTCACTAGGCAAAGTGAGAATGGAATAAATCTCCATTCTTTTACTCCCCATTAAAATGTGCTTGTTCCCCCCTACTGACCACATTATTTGATTTTTTTTTTTCCTGGATGATTTTCTGTGATAATCACTAAAAAAACAAGAATAGAAATCTACTTTGTCTCTTGGGCTTCGGCAGAATTATTTAAAATTCAGCAGAGCAGGGAAGAAGGAGGGAAGGTTTGCATTTTCTGTTTGAGCCCTGGATCTTCTATTATACAGGAACCCTCCATTATTTCAAACATGCTCATTAGGTGCTGAGCTAAAGGTAGCTATAATTAAATTCAATTTTCCATCTAGCACCAAGGTGCATAGGTTTCTGGGCAGCTAGCTCCTTGTCACCTTTCCTGTGTACTTGTGGCTAAGTATGAATATTAATGAACTCTGAGTTCTCCTCACGCCTCCCATTTCCCAATTTATTCTCAACTATTCTGTCTTTCTGCAATGAAAGAAGATTAAAAAAGAAGGCAAAATATAATTAGCTTCTCTATGAGAATCCCTCAGTCTGCTCTGGCATCAGTGACTGAGCCTCCCACCTTGCTAGTGGACAGTATACTGATGAAGAAAAGAACCATTAATAAGAGAGGGGTTTCATTATATTCAGAAGCCCTGACAACCTTACGAGAGCCCTAGAATGAAAATAAGATTTCTTGCTTGTATTCCTGGCCATGAAAGAATCTTGCTCAGCCTAACAATAAATGTTTTACCCAAACTTGGGTCACACATTTCTTGATTGAAAATCTGAAGACTCTCATAGAGAGTGAGCACACAGGGTTTGGTCTAAAACTGCCAGTGCTAATAAGAATAATGACATCTCCCCTCCGCCAAGCCATCACTTCTCTACAGCTTGCAAATTAGCTCTAATGCAGGAGTGGGACTCCATAATTATCAAGCCATGAACTTGCTACAGACTGCCAACACCAGTCCTTCAGGCAAAGTCTCCTTTCTCCAATCCCAGGCACCGTGAGGGCACAGCAAGTCACTGTGCTCCACCACAGGCTGAGCCCAGCTAGAGGGACAGAAGCAGAGAGCAGATGTCACCACAGCCTGTTTTCTCCTTCCAAAGTTGATGCATCTCAGAGAGCCAACTCCAGGGCAGTACTTCTGCACCAAGGAGGGCAGAAGAACCTACAGTGGAAAACTGATCACAGGATAAGGTGCCCTACCACCAAATCAGAGAGAACTTCAACAGGGAGGGGAGTACACCAAAAAGGCAGCTCAAAACACAAGTGGTTGCACTTATTAGCCTAGACAGGATCTGCCACCTCAGCAGAAAGAAGACCAAGCCACTCTTTCTTTGGCTAGCCTGTTTTTCCTGGGCTACATCACCACAGGATCAATCTGAGTCCTACCAGCTCTTTGGTTCCCAACTCCACTAAGCACTTGTTGAAGCAGCCCTCTTATTAGATGGTAGAAATAAGCTGAGACACAGATTTCTTGTTAAACACAGCATAAAAATGATCCTGGCTTATTCCTCTTCATGTCTTAGTCATCTTAACTCCAACTACTTGCTGACTGGCTGCAGCAAGCTCCTGCTGTAAGCCTACCTTGCAGCCTCTGACTGCTGGTTATTCCCTGCTAAACTAGGACTGCAGGCATCAGTTTGCAGACTCTGAAGGCAGGCTTTTACCCAGCTAGACTATGGCTGCAGCTTCCAACAACAGGCTCCAGCTGCAGACCCAGACTGATCTCACAGCAGCCATTCTCTCTCCCCAGGATCTTGCTTCATGATTCTCTCCTTCATGCTCCAAAAAGTTCCTTCTCCATGATAATCCTCCTCTTACCAGCTCAATCCCTGTCTCACTCATCCTTATTGGATATAGCTGTGACTCATCAGGGCTGAGGCTGTTATTGGGTAATTACACAGCTTTTACTTATCGGGGTGAGGTCACCTGTATTCTCTTCTCCTTCAAGTGCCACCTCTACTGAAGCTCAGTGCAACAAGGACATCCATTTCCCACCTTCCCTTCACCCCACAAAAAAGGCTGGTCACCAGGACAGCTGCAAGGACCTTCTCAGTGCCCTGATTCATCATTCATGCCTGGACAAGTTCAGTGGGCTGGTTGACAGCACACACAGGTACCCCGTTCAGCTCTCCAAATGGGAGGTTATATGTCACTGCACCTTGAGCTCCAAAAGCACACTCCTCTTTTCAGCCCCACACCCAAAAGGTACAGGCTTGCACGGAGTGTGTCTGCACTTGGACTGATGAGTGTTCCCCAAAATAGAAGAAAAAATGCTGATTCCAGCCTTCTCCAAATTATTTTATATTAATAATGATTTGCATTAAAAATTAATTCCCTTTGACTGTGTTCACACCTCGGTGGTGTTTACTGACTGAAAGCGTGCTGGTAAATGTGTTTGCTGAAGAAACATTCCCTGCACTGGCAAATTTTAGGCAAATATTTGTGGTAAGCCATTTTCAAAACTGCAAACCCAAATATTTATCCCAGAAGAAGGATTTTAGGAGTCCACTCACAGCACAGAAACATACCACACAACCTCTGTCTCCACCAGCCTGACAGGCACCCAGCACCTCTGCAGACAAAGAGTCCTTCAGAGGGATACTGGGGACAGCTGATAAAATCCCAGCTTGCTTACAAGCAGACCAAAACCCAAAGGGGAGGAAGGACAAAATTTATGAAGTAATCAACTCATGGCAATTATTTGCTCAGTGTGCCTATCACATTTGGCAAATAGAGGAAGTGCACACGAGGCCTGACACAGCTCCACAGAGGTTGAGGTGGAATGGGGTTTATTCCCTTCTGTTGCTGTGTTAAAGAACAGCAGCAGTGCTCCCTCAGATTGTGTTTTTGCAGGCTATGTGCCATCAGAAGGAGGATCAGCTGGATGGTGGCCACTAGACCTCAATTAGATAGGAAAATACTATGTCAATGGAAAGTTGTACATAGCTGCAGAAATGCCCTTACGCCTGCACAAACCAGAGAAGAAGAAAGCAGCTTAGAAAGCAAATTTTCTACTAGATCTAAGCCAAGCATCTTTAATATATGTTTTGTTTGGTATGTACACAGAATCTATCTGAAAACGAAGGTGCCTTTAGTTGCCAAGGGTAGCAGATGTGTTTTTTGCAATCTACTGCCAAAAAAGTAAGTTAAGAAAGGAGAAGAGGGAAGTTCAGCTCCTTCAGCATGGAGAGCATGATGTCCAAATACTTCAAGTCGACCCACTTGCAATAAAATTTAAAGTATTTAACTCAGGCAACTGAGACTGCAGCTGATTATTTTTAATCTAGACAATAATACAACACCCAAATGGCAGCAGCAGAGTTCAGCCTTCCTGGAGTGTACTTTTGCCTGTCACCCATAAAGGATATGTGGGAACAGCCAGAAGACCTACCCTGGGCCAGTTCTGAGAAACTGCAGAGGCAGGATTTGCTTGAGGACTTTGCTGCTGCCTCCTCCAAATAAACCGGGTGGTTCAGGCTACTGAACAACTCGATCCTGCAGCCCAGTCCTGCCTGACCAGTCCTCACTGCTCCTTCTCATAGGCTCACCACAGAGGACAGGGCTTGACCCACGTTTGGCACCATGTCCCCAGAGCAGTTCCTTCCAGTTCAGTACCTTGATGGGAGGGCAGAAGGAAATCTACATTGCTACCATCCTGGTGCCAGAGACCTGCTGCACTCTTAAAAAGGAAAGGATTTTAATTTTTTGAGTTCTCAGCCTTTCTATTTTTCATGACCTAAAATTTCATTCTCAAAGGACTTCCTTGAAGGCATTTTAAACAGAACTACACATAAAAAGCCCAAATGGCCGACAGAAGATCAATAGTGCTTTTCCCAATGCAACCTGTGAAAAATTGTATTTTTAAAGTGCACTTTTAACCTCTCTCCAACTCCCCATCTCAGTGACAACCACATAGCATATGGTTCTAGTCATCAGAAGAATTAAACAAGTATCTACAAAGATAATGAAGCAGTAAAACCTGCAGTAGAGATTAAACTCTCTGGAAACCTGTAAGTGGAAAAGGGTTAGAACAATGCTTCATTGCAAATTGGGAAACAATCAGAAGATAATTTTGTTTTAAAAGCAGAGGAGAATATGAAGACACTGTGAAATTGTAGAATTTTTAATGCAAGGCAGAGGAGTTGATCATCAAATATTGGGAGGGCTAACCTATGCTTGCCAAGGGAGCAGAGGGTGATCAGTACCAGCAGCAAAACATCCAATCAGAGCTTGCTGGGGGAACAAACTCTTGGTGCCACAACAAGAGTTTGCCAGGCAAAGGAAGTTGCCCATTCTGGACCAGCATGCACAATTCTCCAGCAGAGTAAACACTGCAGAAGGTTCAAAGCACCTAATGGGGAGCAGAAATGCAGAGTTCAGAGATGAGACAGGGGGTGCAGCATGCTAGGCAGCTGTCACCATTTCAAGGGACACAACAGCATAAGTAGCCAGATGGAGAGAAAGGTTTGCATCCACAGCATGGTTTCTAGCGGCAGGCACAGGTCACAGGACATGGTGTCTTTGCAGAGGCCACATTTGCACAGAATTCTTGTGGGAGGGAGGCAGAGTCTGGGCCCTGCCTATTGCCCCCTCTCTCAGGTGGGAGAGACTAATCTGAACTCCAACATGGCTTCAAGTGGCACGCTGTCAGAGAGGATGCTGCACCATCTGCAGGGACACCCTCTGAACCACAGCAAGGCAGAGAGCCTCTCTGAGTATGCATGGATGGTGTACAGCTGAGCATTCCCCTTTTTCTGTTGGCCCTGGGAGGGGGAGAAGTGCACAAGCACGACTTTCTGAAGATTTTGCAGGAACCTATGCACCAGTTGTGCTGCATGAAAATTCCCATGTCAGAACCCTGGAAAGGTTGCTAATTGCTAATTTTGCTAAGACTGAGAAGGAAAAGCCATAGCACATGAGTGAGGCAAGAGCCATAAAAACTTCCCTACTGCAATATCATAAAAACTGTATTTTAGCCTCTGATAAAGGCTCCCAACTTTGTAAAGCCTTACATGCACTAATAAACCAAATTATTTGTTGGTCTCTGTAGCCTAATCATTAACATTTGCAATTAATGCAAATGTCATTCACTATGGGTACACCTACATTACCTACTTAGCTATCTGCCATGAAGTCTGGGATCCTCCTAAGGGATCACGGTGTACTCTGCTCTCAGTGGGCCTGGGTTTTCCTTGCAATGTGCACTAGTTTCATCCTAAGAAAACCCGTCCTCAGGCTCAGGAACCCAGCATTGCTGCTACATTCGATGATATGCCATACGTAAGGACAGAAAACCTCACCAAATGCCCCACAAGCCCATGCAGAAAGGTGGACTCCGAAAAACACCTTCTATTGGAGGCCAGTAAAGAGAATAAAAACATGCTTTCTTTATAGCTTCACAAGGGATGAATGCTGTTGAAAAAGGAGTAGCCAGTAACAGTAGTAGCAGCAGATAATACTTTCAGCAATTAAACTGTAAAGAAATATTTGCAAGAAACTGCAAGCCTCAGAGATTTTTCCTGGTTGTGAGTCCAAGCTTCCACCTCCACCCCACTGAAGCTGATGGAAATGGACAGTGCTGGCTATTCAAGAAGCTCTCATTTTCAGAGGAAGAAAAATGACTGGAGAAACATTTATATCAGCACAATCATTCCTTTGGCTCTTTCACCCTCGTTCTCCCAGTCCTGGCTATTAAATAGATTGCTCTAGCTAGAACGTTCTTCACACAAATTCCTTACCTATACACAACTGCTGACTGTTTGATGATGCTGTCGCCTTCCCAATGCCACTATGTTTTTTCAAGAAAATGTGGGGAGTTTTTTTTCTGATGACATACTATTTAACAAAAAATCATCAAACCTCCAACTTCAGATACAGCACAAAACCATCATCCTGTGACCAAAAACCGCAGAATGCCTGAGGTAGGAAAATACTATTTATTCTTGTAATGGATTTTATGAACAAATCAAATGAGGTGAGATGTTTCTGAAAATTTGATCATTCATCACCAAAGCCTTTTTCCATCTTGTACTCATCATTTCTACTACCTGCCACTACTGGAAATATGTCCTGCTCATAGAAATAGATATAACACACACACACTCACTTACTCATGTGTACACACTCCAAGCAAGTGCCTGGCCTTCTTTGGAGAGCAGCAGATTTATAAAGATGCAAGGAACATTTAATCAGTCATTTTTATTTGCTTTTCTTTTAATAAAAAACTACTGCAGCTATGGAACGCGAACTTTTGCCTACTTCTTAAATGTCAGACTTAACCATTCTCCCTTCTTTTTTCCTCCATCTCAGAAAGAGTCTTAATAAAGCTGCAGAGGATATGCATCATATTTCTCATGCTTGATTTTTGTCTGTCAGGATGGCAACAATTTTAGCATTACAGAGATATAAAAAATCCCAAACATATAATTTAGCTATCTCCATGCCTTTTTCTGAGGCTTTAGGAAAGAAGATGCTGTGATCACAAAAAAAAAAAAAAACAAACAAAAAAAAAAAAACAGTGGTTTTAATTCTGGTAAAGTTTTGCACATGTGTATGCATGTTTTTATGTGTGTGTTTTAATGTCAGAAAATACCAGAGAAAAATTTTGGGTGTTGTGGGAATAAATTTTCAGCATTCTTGCTCATTTAAGGGCAGCCAAAAAAAGTGTATTCACAGAAGCTTGGCAGCAATCCCTCATGGAGACAAATAAGTACATTACAAGACAGTGCTACTCCCTTTCCACTGTGCAGCAATGTAGAAGCTCACATCTCTTCACATTGTAGAATACTGAATAAAATTTATCAAAGCTCAAAAGGTTCATTAGAAAAAAAGAGCAAAACCCAATCCTTGCTTTTTAAGCATCCGAGTTTATCAGCTGCTGGTGAGGGGAGGTGCTGTGGTGGGCTCAAAGAATGGACCACAGCTCTGCTGAGCTGTACCATTACAGGCTGCTTTGTCTCCTCATCCGGCAGTGTGGTCATTCCTGGAGTCACTCCATGGCTTGCCCTTGGGAACTTTCCCTCAGTTTTTAAGACTGAAGGCATATACTTTTCTGCCATTTGCGGCTCTTGGGAACAAAAAAAAATTTTAAAAAGTAAGAAGGTGTAGAATTTCTCTCATTTACTTTTCACTACCCAGGTGGCCAGCAATCAAATATGACAGTTGATAGAAATGGTCCTTGGCTATCCATCATCCCTGATTTTCAAGCTGAGTAGAAGCAATGTTGCAACAATAAACAATTTCAAAACAACTTACTTAACATATCATGAGATTCCAGCTCCAAGATTACTGCCCCAAAAATAAAACCACTGAGGTTATTCTTCTCTTACCCCAACATCCTCTTTTTCCCCTTGCTCTGGAAAACACTTTTCCTGCATCTTTCATTCTTTCTTCCCTCTTAGGAGCTGTTTTATCTCCCTGGTTCATACAAATTTCCTTCTCACTATCATCTTACAGATTTTCTCTGTCTGCCTCTCAACAGTCTTAAAAGATACTCTCTTAGACATCAGTGTCCCTGGCCAGGCCCTCTTCAGCTATCCTGCACCTCCAGAGACTCTCCAGACTTTGTGACTCTTACAGGATGTATTGAAACCAATTGCAACTTCCCGGCTCCCTCAGGGAAGCCTTGCAGCTTCTTGGGTAGTTAAAAGCTGAGCTGCAAAACCTGGGAGGAAGAGGATCCCAAAGGAACACCAAGGTCCATGTATTCAACATAATACTTCATATCATTCTTCATATTTAGTAACATCAGCTTTGCTACAAGTCACCCTAAGTCTTCACCGTATTTCCAACTTTCATTTTTATATCATTGAGACTCACAAAGATCCAAACTGAGAAAACATTTGGGTTGGACTCCAAAACTGGTCAAACATGACACTACAGGATAACACAAGTGTGAAATTTTTTGCAGTAAATGAAGTGTATTAGAACAGATTTAAAAAAATTAGAAGAAACCCCTAGGATGACCATCACAATTTACTTTAAAATCTCAAAGATGTTAATGGCAATGGCTAGCTTGTTTCTAATGCATTGGGAAATAACAAAAAGAATAGATATAAAATTTATGAATTATGAGAGTTTTAAGAAAATGGACCAATTTTTCTGGTAAGTGATTTGTTCATGAAAATACTTCCCTCACTGCCCTCATACTGTAACAATATCAGACAGACCGATCTTTTCAGGCACTATTGAAGGAGAATTTTTTTATCCTTTTGTTTAAGTGTAATTCTGAAAGTGGTTTCACAAACACACTCAAAAACTGCCAGTTTGAGTGAGAGGCAATTTCTAAAATGCATGTGTTTTCTTCCTTTTAGTATTAGTACAAGATGGAAAGACAGGCTTGAAAAGGCACTTTGAATCCGCCCTGTGCCATGTGGAGATGAAGACCAGACACCCTGCATTCAGAGCTTAGACCAAAGGGGCTTCATCTTCTCTTATCTGTTAGTTTTTTTGTTTCATCTGGGTCAGATAGTCTGGGGACAGCCATACAGGCTGGAAGGTTGCTGTCAAACTGTTGAAGTTGGTGTAGCCTGGGTAATGCACTAGTATCACCGTGTATTGTTCTGGGAACTAGAGAGAATCTCTTCGGGACTATCTCTCTTTAAGTGAAGTCATGTTGATTGTTGGATTGAGCTTGGAGAATCACTGCTCTCATGGCAATTTTTTCTTCAACAGAGCTACTGCTTTAGAGGAATTTGCTGAAAAGAGCGGTTCCATCCATACTAGTAAAAGAAGGATGACCAGGATCATCCTGAGGGAGTAGGATCAACTGGCAGAGAATAGCCTGTGTCCATGAAACTGAATTCCCCTAGCTTTTCAAAATGCATCCAAGCTGCCTGTTTCCATAGGAGTGTCATTAGCAACGCTTGTTTCCCAGTACATACTCCATAAAGCACTTCTTTCTACTGGCACCATAACATCTGCCAAAAGACCAGTGACAGGTACCCTGGATGATGTGCAGGACAAATATTCTTACCTACTCAGAGAGACTGAGGGGGAAAAGCAGTACTACAACAAAGGCTCCTCAGAAGAATGCAGGACTACTGCATGTGCAAGAAAGCTGTGGGAATCACCAACAGGCTTGAGGGCACCCTTGTGATGACAATTTTTTTTTTTTTTTTTCAATCATCACAAAGCACAACACTAAAATGCAGTTCCACAATTCTAAGGCACGTGTTGGGGTCATGTATTTGCTGGTCGTCAGTGGAAAAATTCTCATGAGCATCAACACAGACACTGTGGTACATGACCAGTTTATTCTCTGACTGTCCCATGCTTTCTGCAAATGTGGCATCATTCCTGCAGCTTTCACCGATAGAGATATTGTGGAATCACAGGAGACATAGCTGGAAAATACCTTGGGATGTCCCAGGGTAGGCCAAGCTGTATCTCAATGCCATTCCTAGTGGTTTCTTGTCTTCTCTGCTCTGAAAAACACCTCACCAAGGAGGATGGCTCCCCATGTCCACAGATGTTCTTTTCCAGTTCCTCGCTATCTTCATATTTTCTCTTGCTTTCTCTCTGCAGCTTATGACCAATGCTTCTTGCTTTGCCTGCTACAGATGTAGAGAATGGATCATTCCCCTCTCTTTCCGCTTGAAAACTGTTATCCTCTCCCATTTCCTGCATCAATCTGCTCTCCCTTTGCGTAAGTAACCCGAATCTTTGCCTTTTTTCTTCTTTGGCTATGAGTTTAGATCACATTGTTTGAATAACCTTATCTTCACTTCATCCTCTCCAAGTGATCGATGGCTTTTGTGAAGCACAGTGCCAGATGCTGGATATGAAATAGCTTTAGCAGTGGAAGCATCATTTCATGTATTTGTTGTATACATGTCATAGGGTGGACTTTCTCCTCTTCACAGCAGGCTGACATTGTTCACATCTGCTTAGCTTGTGATTCAACTTTGCTCTGAGAACTTTCCCAGAAGAAACCAACAATTTCTCACTCCTTAATTAATTAATGATTTTTTTTGTTGCCCCCAGGCACTGTGGAATTTCATCTTATATTTAGGAAAAATCTTCAGGTTTTCAGAATTGCTTTTAATTCTAATTCTTTTCCTGTTTGCTTGCAGTCTTTCTCAGATTTGTTTTAGCTTTGGGCTTGCCAAGCCTCCCATGATCCAGGTCATTAAAGAGAGCATTGGATGAAAGTGGATAGAGGACAGGCACTCGTGTACCATTCACAAGGCATTTCTAAAAAGATGGCACTTCATCACAGTTCCATAATACATATTTTGACATTCCTTTCCCCCTTTTGCTATCAACCACCACTCTTCCGGGCTATGAGTTTCAAATTTCCTCCTACACAAAGGCTGTAATAAGATCCTAGAAAGCATTTTCTAATTGATAACACTGAACTTCAGCCAGGAATATAAATCTGAGATCTTTAAATTATCCTAATTGTTATCTTTGGGGATTCACACTTGCTATTGGACACTTTATATCTCTTGCAACTAAAAAAATGATTTTTAAATCCTGTGGCCTTCTTTCTGATGCTCAGCATCCTCTAAGTGAGGGTAAATTTTGTACACATTGTGGTTTAACAGTGTCTTATTTATCTTTTACTTTTTTGACTGGCACAAACTTGCTTTTTTTTTCCTGTGCTGCATTTCTCACAACCTGAGTCTATTTGATGTGGCAGCTCTGTGTGTTAAAGGTCTCTGACACACAGGTAGCACGTTCCTTGTTTTGAGCCCTGCTGTGAGTCAGGAACTCTTTAGTTTCAACTCTGATTTTTCTATATAGGCAGCTGCAAACATCTAGGAAGATATTTTAGCTCCCTACCTGGTTTTAGTACCAGCCAGTGCTAAAACAACCCAGCAGACAACATTGTCTTCCTTGCTTTCAGTGGAAGTCCAAAATTAATACCTGCAGTGCATTGCACCCAGCTAAATGCACTTAGCTACAATTATTCTTTCAGGTTTTCAGTGCATATTTACAAACAACATCTTGGAAACAGGCTACCAGATCTTCAGCTGGTGTAACCGTGTGGCTCCACAGATGGCCAGGAGAACTATTCACGAAGGCATTATGTTATCGAACTGTATTTTGTTATCAGGTTCTGTAAATCCAATTTGACAAGATCTGCTATAAAACCAGTTTCTGCACCCCTGAGCTTTATTGCAAAACACCTGCATTTATACATCTTCCTTCTGCTGAGGGCAAAATATTTTAGAAGCTGAATCTCTTAATGGAATTGATGTATCAAGAAGAGCAGGTGGTTTTCTTGAAAAAAAAAAATATTTTAAAAAGCAAACAAAGGGAAAGGAAGCAAAGGAAGCAAAGTATAACTTCACTAAATAAGCTTTCCTGTAACAGAAGACTAAAGAAATACATTAGAAATCAAACACAGAAAGATTAGGAGTTACAAAAACTGAAGGCAAAGAGAATTAGAAGTAAAAGAAGCAGAGCAGGAATACAGCCACAAAGGTCAATTGATAAAATACGTAGCAAGCGCTGAACCAACACCAATCAATACTGCTCAGTATGAAGTGAATCACAGCCTAACAACCACATCACATCTACTTCATGGCACTATCTATCACAGCACAGCAGGAGGCACTCTCCAGTCCACTTTCTTCACATTCACGTGGACTGGCCTTGCCAAATGGTCCAGAGGAGCAAGATGGGATATATTTCACGCTTGGGGCTCTGCCTCCAGTATTGAGAAGTGCCTAAAAAATGCAACACCACAGACCTATGCTCCCCAAAGCAAGAGGGAGGAAGGAGGAGTGCCACTGAGTGCAATGCCTGCCACATCTTCCAGCCGGGGGGCAGTCCACGGACAGGAGCATCCTGGTGCAATTCCCTCCTGTGCACAGGTATGCACCCTGCTCATCAGCACAGGAAGAACAAAGGAGGCTTAGCCCCACCTGCCTTGCCCTCTGAGTCAATCCCAGGGTTCCTCGGCAGGCTCCATCTCCTGAACGACTTGCACGTCAGCTGGGAAATCCTTATACCCAGCAGGATTTGGTCACAGTGACTCCATCCGCAGGTCAGTTCTGGAGTAAAAACTCTGCCCTCTCCATATAGAAGGATGAACTCTCATGGAAAATAAGTAGAGATTGGGTTGAGAAGAGGCTTAATATCAAAGGGTGATATCAAAGTCAAGTCTTTTTACACCATATTATGGAAAAACCTTGGCAACTTTCAAATCAGCAAAAGTCTCCAAAGTGTTTTAAAAGGCCCAAGAATTCATTGTGAGCCTTGATACAATGCTTAAGATGTTTGACCTGCATCTTTGCCAAAATGCAGGTGGAGCTCATTCAAAATTTTTATAAGGAGAGCTAATCAGCAGTATATGCTCCATAAAGATACTGCACTTTTGCTTGAATGTAACAGTACATCTGGGTCAGGTTGCAGTCACTACTGTGTGCCCAAAAGCGAGTGCTGAAAGAAAAAGATTTAAAAACCTCACTTTCTCCAGTTACCCTTATTCCAGAGAAGTATTGGATGTTTAATGGTCTCTTACCTATACAAAGCCACAGAAAAGCACCTCTTCATCCTAAGCCCTGCCCTGAGCCGGGAGGCACCTTAGGCTAGCACCATGGCAGCATGCCGGCGCCTGCTGCTGCCCGCTCCCCTGCCTGCGCCAAGCCCGGGGCAGCGCAGCCGGGCACGGCGCGGGGCTCCTGGCACAGATCCTCAGCGAGCCTCGCGCTCCAGCACCTGTGGATCCGCTGGAGATGCTGCAGCCCCTCGGGCAGCTCGCCTGCCAGCACAGCGCGCACAGATGCTATCGAAGCGGTAGCCCTACGGAAGATTGGGAACTGGTTTCCTTGGTTTTCTCCACACACCTTTTCCCTATCTTTCAGCTGGTCGCATACCTGGGACAACACCTTTTCTTAAAGCGTGCGCTCTCCTCTTGCTTGTTATTGATTTTACATTTTGAAGAGGTTAATCATCACTGTCTGACAGACATACCGAACTTAAGATTCTAGGAAGTCTTCAGGTTAACTCCTTTTCTAAGAAAATTAAATGTATATTACAAATCCACAATGGGATGAACAAGCCTCACATTTCAAAACGTTTCATCTCACCAAGAACATCTTTCACAATCTTAACTGGTTGAAGCATGACCAACCAGCAAAGCAGGCTTACAGCACAGTCTGTTAGAGTCCTTCTTCATAGCATAACTAAACTTCCATGAAAAATTCTCTACCATAGTTTCTCTTTTCCATTTTCAGTAGCAACATGCTACATAACTTAAAAGGACACTTCTTAAGATTATCATGCATTGCTTTTATATTATATATATTAATATATATACTCATACAACACATATACCAGGATCTCATCAATATAAAGGAATAAATCTTACCGCATATGTTTACAAAGCTGTTTGCAAGATTTTGGAGTCTAATTAACTGAAAACTCTCCCCAAATGAGAAAATTAAAACTCACAGGGAGATTTGAGAAGTGGCACAGGAGCGGAGTTGTCTCAGGAAATTAATCAAAATGTGCATAACCAATTATTTGACAGATATTACTTCTTCTAATTATAGCCAGATATCACAGCTGACAGAGAAGGTAAGGTAGCTTTTTACATAATAGCAGAGCACAGGACATCTGTCACCAAAATCTATTCCACAGCTAATTCTCTTAGTATCTCACTTAAGGCTGTCTCTGATCAGAATCATTGCTAAATAACTCTGTACATTTCCTATTCTGTGGCTTTGTAAGCAAGTGAAGTCCACAAGCTCCTAAGTCTGGAAAATACTGCCCTGTGTTCTCAACTACCTGCCCACATTCATGGAGAAATCCGTCTGAGATTGGTATCTTGAGCCATGCCCAGCTTGTGCTTGCAATATACTTTTGTGCCCACATTACCTCATGCCATTTGAAAACTTAAAAAAAAGTTGCCGAGTTTCTAACATCCATTATTTCATCATTTGATATGCTGCTAATCTTCAGGGCTGAGGATGACACTGTTTTGTTTCAGAGTCATCAAACTAAACTCAGTCCACTGGGGTTAATTCGTCACCAGCAATGCTGGCAAGAGTTTTATGCCACTCCAAATACTGCCAGTGTAGAGTTCAAACACACAGGTATCTGTGTTCACACATGCCCACACACACACATAAAGGTGTGTGTACATAAACTTATGGATATACACACACATGGAAGCAAATGCAGTTTCATCATGTTTTCAGTTTAAAATAATTTTAACCAGTGGCATTGCAAAATCTGCCTGGCCTATAACCAGGAGCCTGCACCTGCACAGATCCCAGTTGCAGAACCCATCCTGTAATTGTTAAGCAATTTGCCTGTTAAACACCACTGGCAAGAGTCTGGCAGATCTTACACTCAAAAAAACCCCAGTATTTGTTTGGCTCATATGTTACTAAGACACTGCACTATTTCTCAGACCATCTAGAAAGCTGCTGTTTTCATACTGGCAAGAGGTTTTGCTTTTCCCTCTGAATTAATGAAACGCTCCTTTACATGCAAGAAGCACAGCTCAGAAGTACCAAATCCTTCCTAAAATTATGTTTCTATCCTAGACATTCTTCCTGAATTTGGAGATGTAGGAAGGAGCAGAGTTCATTGTTCCCTCCTCCCACACCTACTCTTTAAAAGAGGTGCTGGCTCTGGAAAAGGAGGTTCGGGCTTTTTCTCTTGGAGAAAAAAATTACTTTCTATTTCTCCTCACTTCACTCTCTTGCCAGACTTTTAGTTAGTCTTTCACTAATGTTAGCACATGCCTCCTGGTCAACGCAGCTGGCATGGGCAAGAGCAGTGAAAATGCACTGCAGCTCAGGCTTCAATACATGACTGCAGCCATACTAAAGATGACCCATAGACTTTGGTTCCCATGGCTCTCTGAAAACCACATTGCTCTGTCTTCACTGCTACTGCCCTGTTAGCACATGCCACTTATTGGTGGGGTGCAGAAAAACATATCCAAAACCACCAACAAAAAAAAGATTTGCTTAAGCACTGTAACAGGACTGCAAATAAAGGCTCTCAAGGAGGTCAGGAAAATGTGGGCAGAGGAGGTATAGAGGTGAGGGCTGAGAAAGATTTTCCATTCTATTCCCTAGGTTCCAAGAAAGCCAAACTACTTATGTAGAAAAACACAAATGTTGCATCAAAACTATTCAACTGGATACCTGGTTGTTGCACATAATGTTCAAGTCACTATATTTTGACTGCCTGCTCAGCACAAAAACAGTCAACCAAAATTAGTCAGTTTCTCCATTTCCTTGACCTTCCATTTCTGGATTCCTCCTCTTCCTTCTTGGGTAGAAGAGAGAAAGATCAAACATAAGGAAGTGGACAGACCCCTGTTGAAAATTTTTCAGCATTTTCTGGAGACAAGCGCAAAATCACTTCTCATAAAATCACAACCTAACTCTCTGTCTGGAAGCACATCTGCTAACCTGAAACATTTGTCCTGTACACTCAGTACAGGGCAATAGGTTGACAGATTAACCCTCTCGAGGTACCAGACTCAGATACATGCCCTGAACAAGATAAAAAAAACTTTGGAGATGCCTCTCTCTCCCAAAGTTAACTTGGGAGTAGGAGGATCCTGGAACACTTTGGTTCATGTACATTTATAAGGGCAGTAGTATATGAATGACTTGGCAGTGAAAGAGCTGAAGTCGGATGAGAGGGGTCTTGCCTTAAATATCTTGTGGCAAGCATAAAGCACAAACAGAAAGGCACAGCAAGTCTGGAGTGCTGATTGCTATAGAAACCATAGTGCCATTTCTGTGTGGTTTTTCTGTGTCTTAATTTTTATTTCTCCTGCGTAAGTAGAAATCTGGACTACCAGTCCTTCATTTTTTTTTACAATTTCTCCCTGCATACACTCCAGATGAAAAGCTTTCTAGCATGCCATTAATCTGCAGGTGCTTTAGTGAGGAGTTGATGTGCAGGTTTAACAAACTACTGAAGATCAGTGCTTGAAAAATGAGGACCATTATTATTCCATGCCTTGCAGATTATGAACTGATAGCTGTAGCCTCCATCCTTTGCTTGTGCTTCATAACTTGGAAATCTCTGCACATTCAGAGAAGCATTCAGTTAAAACGGAAATGGATTTCTCTGTCTAATTAGACTAAGTGCTTTCTCCTAGCCTTTGTCCTTGTCTTTCTGGGATCTCATTTACGGTGCTATTTAAAAGGAGCCACATCTGTTACAATGAGCTGTCTGTCAACTAAACATCCCATATCAGACACAATTTTCTCTCACCTTTTACTTATACTTTTCAATAACAAGATGATAGATGCAGATTTTAGTCAGCAGTTTTTTAAAACTGCTGAAAGGAAAGTTTGCCCTCCACCCTACTCTCTTCCAGCTTGCAATATGGTCCTGATTTAGAGACACCATGAACACCGAATTAAAAACATGGATTAGTTTGGGCTCTAAGTTTGCTTTTATTTAGACCACTAAAATAAAAATCATCTTGGTCTTTGCATGTTCTAATTGAAAATACTGCTAATCGCTCAGTAGCAATAGACATATGCCTCACTGTAAATTTTACATTCACCCCTAGCAGCTGCAGCTGGTGTTGATTTAGTGTTACCCTGATAACCCTGCTGGGTGGTTTTTTACTTGATTTACATTCCCTGTGAAGGGTGGAGGTAACATTTCTGAGAGTGTGAAAACAAAGTGACCTTACAGCTAAACTCTCCTTCCTACAAGCAGCAAAGCAGTGGTTTTCACTGTCTGACCTTTAAAAGTGAAATTCCAAGGGTTATCCTGAGCAACTCTGCTGCAATGAGCTTTGTTTTAATCTACCAACCACAAACATTCCGGGTTAGCTCTGACTGTTTGTTCATTGCTTGGGTTTTCCTCGAATGAGTTTTTTGCACATGCACACAGGAAGGCAAACACAGCCCAGGGGAAGGAGGGATCCCCTGCACGGCTGGCTGGGTGCAGGTGTAGAGGTGCTATGGGTGCACAAACACACACAGCAGCAGTCTAAAGGCTGCAGTGCCACCTCCAAGCCACTCAACCATGTTTTCCAGCCCAGTGCTGAGCAGAGAAGTTACCCTGGGTCCTGCAGCCTCATCGAGGCTTAGTTCAGGGCAGCTTTTCAGGCAGGGGCTGCCACAAGAACTCAGCTGCAGTTTTCAGGCTGGGTGCTCTCTCCACAGCAGCTCCCTGTGCTGCTTTTATAAGACAGCTCTTTCTCATGGCTGTCTTGCGCATTTAAGCTATGAATTCTTAGTATTTGTTGGGCCTGGTTCATCAGTGATCTGGTTTTATTAGGTCTTCAGAGGGTCAGTCATGACACAATTGTAACAATAAAATCCTTTACTTTTTTTTTTTAATCCATTTCCTATAAGTGTGTCATCAGTTACTTGCTGCTCTCTTGTGTACTAATTCTTGTGAATCTGAAGTCCAAGTTTTAGTCTAACATTTCAGCCCCAGTTGAAAAGCAGACATTGCCCTTCCTCCATAAGTTGTATATTGAAAGCCATCCTCAACATTCCATGTGGAAACTGTGAGAAGAGCAAGCAGAAACACAGATCAGCCTTTACAAAGACCAAGGTGTGCCTCTGCCTGAGTGAAACAGCTGTGACAATAGGTGGGACCAACACACAGGGCTGCTAACTGCATCTTTATGTCATTTTCCACCGTTTCCCTTTCAGTCAACAAAACTCCATTGGCACCAACTGCTGTTAAACATCTAATGTTTTGAAAGATTTGGCCTTTTTGACTGCAGTAGGATTTAAATTAAATTTTGACACATCGTCTTAGCATACCCCTTAATACCTCTAGCTCTGGTTTACACCACGAGGAGGGTATGATAGATGCAGCCCTTATCTGATCTGAGCCAGCCACAAAGCAGGCAGTCTTTGAAGGATTTTATCTTACAATACAGATACCTTCTCTTGGATTGTATTTTGTCTTTGCCAAGTTTAGTGTGAAGCATAGTGTACAGCCAGAGGGAACAAAATCTATGTTTTTAAACCGTGTTCCTTAATGAGCCTGCCCCAAATTAAAACAGCCTCTGTTATAACTTCAAAACCCTTCCCACTCCTCAGAGATACACTCACTGCATATATCTTAGAAGCAAAGTTCATGCCAAAGGGCTTTTTTATACTCTTTTTTTTCTAGCTTAGCTGCCAAATGCTGCATTAACTCAGTAGCTGAAATGCTGACTCATCAGACCCTTCTCGTTAGAAATGCCTGTGTGCTGTCAAATAGAGATTGCTTTCTTTTCTGAGAGTTTAGATGCCTCTTCTGTGACACGTTTCAAGCTTTATGGCCTCAAAAGATATTTTATTCTTATTTGAATCTGAATTGCCACCAGAGATTTAGACCTAACGGCTACCCTTTCAAACCCTCTCATGTCTGGAGTGACATGATTGTTATTATTATTCCTATTACTATTGTTGTTGTTGATCTTTAATATTTTTATTGTTAAATTAAATTATTTGCTCTGGGTTTTTTTTACCAAATTTCCTCATTTGAAAGCTGGATCACAGGTGTTGCTATCTATCCATCTTACTAGGGATATTTGTTCCAAGGGACCCCAGCTCAGCAGGCACACATTCTTTAATTGAAACCAATTTACGGTGCCATCAGTTCCCTGTATTTTCAGATTTCACTGAAGTCACAGGATTTCCACAGGAAGTTGGAAGCAAATACAAAATTAACACAGGAGCAGAAATAACGAGAGTGGCATAGTGATGCTGAAAATGCAGGAAACAGTGTTGTTTGGGTAGTTCAAGGCAAAATTAATTGCTAGGCAGAGACAGATGATGTCGCCCCAAGTGTGTCTAGTGGGGGGCAAAATCACCTTGCTCAATAAATGTAAGAGATCTGACAGTATTGATTTTCTCACACACATTTGGTGACTGCAGTTTAGAAAAAAATTACCTCCTTCTTAACCTCAAAAATGCTATAAAATTTACAACCTGACTTATGAATCTTAGGGGTCTGAGTCTGGCAGAATCTTTTCATGTTACTTCTCTGCTCAATGAATCCAGAACAAACAGTTTAGATTAAATTCTCTGCTAGGCAGATAATATATAGGACACAGATTATGACAAATTCCATAATGAAAAAAAAAAACCCCACATCTTATTCACACAAATCTGGTGATGAAGGAATTCCAGCAGAATATAATTTTTACATTCAAATGTACTTGGGTTTGGCCTGAATCTGTTCAAATACAGCTCCTGTTGCTATTTACAATGTTATCAAGTGATAGTGGTTTTTAAAACATTGTAATTCCCCTTACACTGATATTTTACGGGCTAAAGTCCCATGATCCCTCATGCAGCTGTCAAAACCTCCAACTTTCCCAGGACAACTGTTTCAGTTTATTTAAGTGCTGTCAGTGCCAAAATCTGGGGCATTCTGGAAATCTGATGGTAGCATAAAATAAACTGAAGCTGAGTGTCAGAAAAAAAAATGGAACAGGGAATATATTACTCACTGACTGAGTTAATAAGAAAATGAATTATATAATAAAAAACCTTCTTTGAAAAGAACAAGCCACCACCAGAATTTTTAGTTTTACTGCAAAACTCAGTACTGAAAGGCTACATAAAGTAGGCACTTCACCCCAGAAATGAGGGCTGGCTTTGCACCACTGTGCAAACACAGCTTTTGCCACAGAATAGGCATGTTCTTTTATGGCTTAATAAACATGGCAGTCATCCAGTCACGTCCCATGCATGCCAAACCTTTACTTTCCACACTCAGCCCTCACCGTCAAAGACACTTTTTCTCTGGTGAGACCCCACCTGAAGGACTGAATCCAGCTCTGGGGTCCCCAGCACAGGAAGGACATGGACCTGTTAGAGCAAGTCCAGGAGACTGACACCAAAATGATCAGAGGGATGAAGCACCTCTCCTATGAGGAAAGCCTGAGAGAATTCACATTTTTCAGCCTGGAGAAGAGGTGGCTACAGGGTGAACTGACAGTGGGTTTCCAGTACCTAGGGAGCCTACATGAAAAATGGAGAGGGACTCTTTACAAGGGCAAGTAGTGACAGGACAAGGGAGAATGGATTCCAACTGGAGAGTAGCTTTAGATGAGATATTAGGAAGAAATTCTTTACCGTTAGGCTTGTGAGGCACTGGAAAAGGTTGCCCAGAGAAGGCGTGGATGCCCCACCCCTGAAAGTATTTAAGGACAGCTGTTTAAAGCCAGGATGGGGCTCTGAGCAATCTGGTCTAGTCCCTGCCCCTGGAGGGGCCATTGGAACTGGATGATCTTTAAGGTCTTTTCCAACCCAGGACATTCCACAATTCTATGACTAACAGTGACTTGTACAGGACCATTTGCAGGGATGGGAGAAGATACCAAGACCTGACTCTAAAGGACCCATGCAAGACAAGCAAAAAATGAACAGGTGTGGGAAAGATAAGAGCAAGACAAAGGTCATAACAAAAGTTTATGGAAGACTTTTGTCCTTGTAAGCTTTCTTGTGACTTGGCTGAGGAAGAACCTGGTCTACCTCAGTGGCAGAGGGGCATTTTGGAGGTCAGGGCTGGAAGGCAGTGATGGGATCAGCCAAGAGGCCACATATTACAAGGCTTTTCCACTACGTGTTTTAGATTTGCTGGCCTGCTGAGCTGCATAGCTTTTCTGATACAAAATGTAGCATCCAAAGAAAGCATGCTGCTCCATCTTAAGGTAAATGCAGGGTTACAGACTTAGTTTTCAAAGTTTCCTTTTCAATTTATTGTTAAAAAAAATTAAAATGGTGCCACCAAATTTAATGACAAGGCTACCCTGCTGAGTTTGGAGCCCAGAAAGCTATTGTCTCCCTGGTCTATGTATCCTAGACTGTGCTAATGTTTCCTATAATGCGGCTAATAACCAACCATCAGCAATAAATGCCTTGTCATCTCATTGTTGCACACAGCAATAGCTGGAGCAGTGATACTGAAAAATGAACCTGTGTAATCACTTTAGATTTCTTTGTTACATTTCACAGTGTGAAGACTGCTTCTGCTCAGCACGTCACAAAAAAACAAACAAGAGCTATAGCTGTCTCTTCCATCAATCTCAGCTTATTTTTGTCAGTCCTCTGCCTGTATAATCACAACCCCACCACTGCTTGACAGTGAATGGGAGAGTTGAGGGTTTGAGGAAGGGAAGATGGATGGTGGTCAGAGTGAGACAGATGGACCTCTGCACTCTCCCTTCTCCTTTGTGAACATTTTTTGCCTTGAGAGAGCAAGCAGGCAGGGGGAAACAACTTTTTTTCTACTTTCCAAGGCTGCTTTATTTGGAAAAAGAGAAAAATGGTAAGGGGGGGACTCTCATTAAAACCCAGTCAAGTCTACCATTTTCTCTTTTACCTTTTCAATCTTTTTATAGTTTCAAATCATTAACTATCAGCGTGAAGCTCAAAGGTAGCAGTAGCCATCTATGAAACAGTGACACATTTGACAATAATGCTTTTGAAGAGCTTGTCACATCCTCTTCCCAAATCAGTCTCATTAATGCTCAGACTGTCTTCTCTTTTCTCCCTGCTTCTTTTCTCCTGATTTCTCTCTAATTAGCTTGTTTTTTTATGCTCCCTCGTTCCACAGTTTGAGCTTAAAAAAAAAAAAAAAAAGAAAAAAAAAAGAAAGGAGGTGGATGTCATTTCCATGAACCCCAAGGCCAAGTTAATCAGCAGAATTAATGACTCTATTACCCATTAGACTTGGGGCTATGGTGCTTGTATGGCAGCACCCAGTGTTCTCCAATCCCATGCTTCTTCAGTTTCCTCTCACAAATGTAAACTTTTGCTGCCTCCTGCAAACACACTCCTTGATCCAGCCAGCCCACCACATTCCCCTTTGTCACAGCAGCTGCTATGACCCCAGAGGAAGCCCGGCCCATGCCTCTGCCACCCTCCATTATGTCTGCAACAGGGAAAGGAGCAAAACCTACCATCTCGAAAAAAGGAGATGAGAAAAAGTGAGGTGGTATTACTTTTCCTTCTCTCTTTGTCACATTTATCTCCCCAGCATCGTACCCAAAGTGCATCAGTCCCATCCCACACAGATGCTTTGGGCTCCTGACTTGGAAAAGCGACTGGCAGACCTCCATGCTTCAAACCCAGAGTGAGGCACAAGGCTCTGCAAAATAGGATGCCTGCAGGACTTATCTCCTCCAAAGTGCTTTACGTCTTCACAACCCACCCATGGAATGGGCAAAACATCACTTGCCTTTTTGTGGAACAGAAACAGGAGCAAAAAGACAGGCTTCAGTACCAGGAACAACCAAAGGGTTAGAACAATTGAAACGAGATGTGAGTTCATTATGTCTGTGCCACTGGAGGATGACCATGAGGGTGGATGGTAAGGAAGAGCTTGTATAGGCCAGGATTCCCTCGGTTGAGGCAGTGGGTTCCCCAAAAGCCATTTGCAGGGTTTATTTTGAGAATCTTGTCACAGTGTAGAGGGCCTGAGCTGCCCTTGTCAGCTACCCTGCTGAAGGTGCCAGTCCTGGCTCCTCCATCACTGGGAGCAGCAGAGCAGAGGCATCCGACACCCCTCAGCATGCGCAGCAGGGTTGCATTTGAACCTGCTTTTTCATGACACTGGTGTGGCTCCACTGTGCAGATGAGGTCAGGATTCAAACTGGGTCACCAGGACAGTTTGCTCTGTCTGTTGTTCCTCACTTTTAGGAACACTTCCACCTGGGAGGAAGTAATGATATTGCTTGCATCACTGGAGAGAGGACATGCAAAGGCCCCGAGCTGCCAGAGAGTTGCTCTTTTTGTGTCCCTGAGTTTTACGTGGAAATTTTCAGATAATTTTTTCTTCTATTGATCCAATTGCCTGATCCACAATTTTAACAACATTGCATTACTACATAGTTAAAATACAGACAGCTCTGCTTCCCCATACACACCTACCTTTGTTCAGGAAACAGTGATCAAGAAAAGGATATGGTAAGAAAGGGCTTTGCTCAGCTTGAAGAATGAGAGGGGCTTAAATTGTCTTTCTGAGAAGATAACCCTATTTTTACTCTTGTAACCAAAATAAAGCATGATCCCTAGGAATCATTTTCACACCTGTGCTAGTCTGTAGCCATGCAGTCTTAAAAATCAGTGGCAGCACTTTGATCTTGCTAGGAGTGGACTAACTTCTGCCAGGTGTCTTGTGCCGAAGCAGTGCAGCAGGGCATCACCCACTGGACTCAAACCTCCCAGAAGGCACAGCACCCATCACAGAAATGTCTGTGTGCCTCTAGAAACACCATCCTTTTAGCCTGGGTGATCCCTGTACTTTAAAGGAAACAGAAAATTGAGCTTCCCCTCACACCCTTTGCACATTGAAGCCATTTTGCCAATAAAAATGCAGCCTCTGCACTGAGGTCAAGAGCCTCTCCCCACAGGAAAGTGCAGGATAACAAACCCAAGCCATATGAGGTACAAGCTGCTTGCATGGCAACTGGTGGGATATTTTCAACTACCAGAAATAGAAATAAAAGGCAAAATGGCAAGTATTACATGTCAATGCATCTGAGAGCATCTAGAAAAGACAGATAGCTCTTCATTTATGCACCCCATTAACTCACTACACAGATTTTAAGACTCACACACAAACAAATCTTGATGTAGCACAGATGCAAACCAAGAGCAGACAAGACTGAACCTTCCCTTCTCCTTCTCTGCAGAGCACAGCATATAAATGAAGGGGACAAAAACAGGACAAAGCTTCAAAGTGGCCATGTGTTGTTCCCTGCTCCTCCAGGGAGTGAAAGGCTGGGAGCACAACCTCTTCCAACTCTGCTGCCTGCCCTGGACAAGCTCAGCCTCTTGCCAGAGTTTTTATGTGATAGCTTCATTATGGCCACCCTGGTGACCATAATGACCACTCCTGCTTTCCAACTCTGTCCCTGACCATTTCTCTCCCTGAGTACTCAGCAGTGCTGATTTTGGGTGCCATGGCTCACCCCGTGCCACATCCTCTTCCATCTAGGTGTGAAGGTTTGCAAGCTGCAGCAACTTGCATGCGTGCCCAAGCTGCTTACACAAGTGCTGAGCAAAGGTCACACTGAGCCCCAACATGCCAGCTTCTGTGGGTTGTAGCCAGATGGAGGGTGGTCTCATCTCCCTAGTGCCATCAATAGGACAAGAGGAAATGGCCTCAGGTTGTTCCCGGAGAGGTTTAGATTCAATCTTAGGGGCTAAATGTTCTCAGAAAGAGCTGTCAAGCACTGGAATAGGCTGCCCAGATAAATAACTGAGTCATCATCCCTTGAGGTCTTAAAAAGCCATGTATTTGTGGCCTTGAGAGATGTGGTACAGTGAGGGACATGGCAGTGTTAGGTTAATGGTTGGACTTGATCGTCTTAGAAGTCTTTTTCAACCTAAACAATTCTATGAAAAATTTCCTTGTATGAACTACAGAGTGCAGCAGCAAAAGCTGGCTCAAATTTCCCTGTGAAACAGGGCAAAAAGTTACCTTGGTGTTCACTGAGGCAGAATAATAATCAGTGAAAAAATTAGGATAAAATCCATGAGTAAAAACCGAGAAATAGCCTAGCCAGTGATTAGCTTTAGCATGTATCCCACATGGAGTCATTATTTTGTCACCACATCTTTTCACGCGCTGTTGTTTCAGATTCACTGGACCAACATGACTGAGCAACTGCTCCCCACACCCAAAACTAAACTGACCTGAGAGAATGTCTTTGATTCTGCCTGGCCTTAAATGTCTGCTCAAAATTCAGTGCTTTTTTACATATAGCTTTAATATGTGCTTTTCCAAAGTGCTTTCAACAGTATTCATAGCAGGCCAGGGATAAATTTGGCCCAATGTGTTTAACCACAAGCAACAGAGCTAAGGCACAGGAGACATCCTTGAGTCCCCACTCATCTGCCCCCCCAAAATCCATAATAATAATATTTTTATTTTAGCACTCATACCTGAAGGCCTCTAGGTATTTAAAAAAAAATGTATAGAGTAGTAAAAGCAATTTAGTCCCCAGTACTTGCGTATTTTAATTCATGGTATATTATTATTCCTCTGCACACATATTGCTTTAGTCATCTACATTTTTATGCTCCTTCTTTTTACTGTAAAAGTGAATTCTTAACTACATTTATGGACTGCTGTATTTTCCCTGCACACCTATGCACCTTATTATTTATTCATAATCTCCCTTTTCCTTTTAAGCTATTGTTTGCAATATGTATTTTTAAAAACAATAGTAAAGCTTAAACTCCAGGTTTTGACTTTTTAAACTAGAGACCTCAGGGGGCTAAGCAATGTTTTGTTTACTCAAAAGAGTGAAGACAAGATTTGGCCCAAGAATACAGCAATCCAGGCAGGAGGGAAACCATTAAGATTCACACTGCATCCTGCATCTGGCACATAAATGATGGGCAGACAGGTGACTCCACATTCATTGTGAGGAGTATTCACTTTGCTAGCACAGACATCCCATTTATGATCAAAATTCCTTGTAGCAGCAGGTTACTCAAGGCCTTGCCAGCGTGCTTCAGCATTTCTCATAGCACTTTCCTGGCAGCAAGGATGGTCTTAGCAAGTCCTTCCCACTGTCGTCGTCCCCCTCGTCCCCGTCCCCCNCACAGGAGTGCTGTGGCACCAATTACCTGTAGTTGACAGCATAGGATGTTTAAAAACTGCACTGCTCAGATTGGTGTTTTTCCATATCTTGTTCCCTTGAAGGGCTTTACTGGAGAGGAAAACTGAGTACAGTTAATCTGAATTAACTGCTAAAATGGATTATTTAAAAATACATTAAATCTCTGCTTATGTATTCTCCTTCAGAATTAACTTGGCCTTTATGAGACTTATCTTACTTTACCTTAATTCTGAACAAGGACATCTACACAGGGATTTAATGGAATTTAATCAGTTCACTTTAAATTCAGATCGTTTAGCTAGCTTGGGTTTCTTTTCTTCCACATGCCTCTGTAGACTCTAACCTATGACTCAACGTATCTGACGAATGGCTGATGGAGGGTAAGAATTTGTACAGCATTGCAGCTATTTTCCTGAAACATAGTGTCTGCTTCCTATTTTCACATACGTGTATGCACTCAAAAAGCCTGACAAAGCACTCGCACACCCTTGCAGTTTCTAAAGAAATTTGCTTCTGAAAACAGCCAGGACCCTCTCCATCATAACCACACAAAGACACTCAGCAATGGCACTCAGGAAGTCAGAAGGTGGTTCTACCAGGGCTGACACAAGACCGTCCTCCATGTAAAATTGAGAAGTCAGGATGTGAGGGGGAACCTCTACCATTTCTTGTTAATTGCCTCCTAGGGACCAAGTCATGAGGAGACTCAAACACTGTTTCTTAGAGCAACTTCTATTCACCAAGCTGTTATTTCCAAGAGGACATGACAGGGAGGTTTTTTTATCTAGCAGCTATTCCAGCAAACTAAAACCAAATGTCCCCCTGGAGTTACAGAAGACCAGTTCATCCCACTTGATTGCTTTTGGCAATGCTTAAATGCAGATAATTTAAGCTGCTCAAGGAGAACTGCCACGTTCCTCTGACTTTTCTGTTCCAAAAGGGAGGAGAAATGAGCTGTGAATGCAAAACCTTGCCGTCTGCCTTACAGATTTCTCTCTTTCCCCATATATTCATACCAATATATCTAAGCCACCTTCTTCTTCATTCAGTATATTTCTCTTCAGAGGTCACTTATTCCAGTGTTCATCTCCTAAGGGCAGCCAGAATATTACATGAAAGGGAGTTGCCATCTCTCCGCTATTCCTTGGGTTTCATATCATAATTCAGAAAGGCCCAGACAAGCCTGTAACCTGCAGAATTTTGCAAGATCTTCTTGCATGGTGTCTTTTCTAAAGGTATTTGAAATCAAATTCCAAATACCACCAGCCTTGGTGCATATGAGAAAAATATTTTTTGTTGTTGGGTTTGAGATGGAGGAAGAGACACCAGTGAGAATCAGGAAAATGCTGCATTGGGTTAGAAAGAGGTGAGGTGTAGGCTGTGTCACTGTCCTCTCACAACTTATCCACTTAGATTGCATGAGGAAAGATGGAATTTTTACATTGTACATGTCCAGCCATTGCTATCTTAAAAAATATTGGTTTGTCATGAACACCTGGACATGTCTCACCAGTGCTGTCTGTCAAAGGTAGATGAGATTCATAAGCAGATGAGTTTGTTCTGGGTTTCATACTTGTTCCCAAGGCAGGGGATCAATGTCTTTTCCTTCCTCTGTTTCTCCATATAGAGTCAGGCAAAAATTCCTCAATGTATTTACAGCACTGCTCTGTCCCTCTACCTGCATCCATCCTTGTCTCTTTGGCTCTAGCATCATCTTGTCTTCAAGCTCTGTACACTAGAGGGGAACTGCCATGGATTATCCTTTCTCTGACTTATGTACAGAGCAGTCAAAAAACCTCCCATTGCTCTATTTTCAGGTCTTCTTTTTTCAGTTCAAATAATCAAAGCATTTGTTACTTCCCCTCTTGAGGCCTAGAGACTCACCTCTGCAAGAGATATCAATCCTTTCCATCACCTCCTCTTCCTTCTAAGCACGTTGTGATGTTGATCTCCAGCTCTGTGCACCTCACACCTTTTGTATGCACTGCAGCCTCTAGCTTCATTTTCCACCAAATATCTCCTCCATGCTGCCATTGACACCAGCTTTGCTGCCTGCTTTTCAGCTTCTTGTGATGTCTTAACGTGCTGACTAACACAGGTCTTCACACAAACACCCTCTCTACACCTGTCTACCAGGTTTATCCACCAGTCATCCTCACTCTGCTCCTCTCTGCAGGGAAGTCCCACAAAAGCAGGCCCTCAGCAATGGCTGGAGCAGCCATCAGCCAGACAAGGCAATCTGCAGCATTTTTATCACAATTGCTTTCAAGACTTAGAATTACTTTGCTCTTCTTTGTCATTTCTCCCTTCTCTTAGGCTACACAAATTTGCAGCCCAAGTGGAGGGAAGGATATACTTGCTTGTGTAGCATCAAGCAAGCACTGCTACTCCTGAGTCCCAGTTGCTCCTACTGGAATGCAGACATTAAAAGGTAGTGTCTTCAGGCACTGGAAACACCCTGAATGTTAAGATAGTCATTGTCTTGTCTAACACACATACACACACACGCACACACACACACACATTAGGTGCTCATGTAGCAAATAAGTGAGAGGCACTATTGAAGATACAGTTAGCAAATTGCCCTTTTTTCTTATATCTTGTTGCAGTAGGAATATCTGTCACTCTCTTAGTGGTTTGCTGCTTGGAGGGCGATTTTAATTAAAATGTAAAATGTCAAACATTAGTAAGAAGGAGGATAACCCTGTGGGGAGTGAGGATGAATCAAATTTATTAGTCACTGAGCAGCAGGCTGGTAGCCCTTCACTTGGAGAAATCTTAAAGGCAGTTAATGTGAAATAAAGAATCATTCTAATCTCCCCCTATTCAAACCAACCTTCTGAAAAACACTATCACAAGTTTCCACTAATGCCAAAAATTAAAGACAAATCTGCTATAGAGATCAAAAAAGCCTCATTTTGTGTGTGTAGAAAACACAAAAAGTTAAGTCCCATTTATGAACTGTAAATGAAAATGTCTCTCTTAGGGGCTTTTCTCCCTGTTATAAAGAAATGGCTGTGTTAGCACTGTACACATTGTGCAATAGGATTGTTAGAGCCACTGGCATTTGGTAGCAGACATGAAAACCAACCCTTGGGACTATTTTTTTGGGAACTCCTTTCAAGAGCAGAATTTGTCAGTCCACAGTGCTCAGGAACAAGGATGATTATAAAACCCTCAGGAGTAGAGAAGGTCAGGACTGCAGAATGTGCAGGCTCTGCCTGTCCTCATACTGGTCTGATAGTCTCTGTAGTTCTGCTTTACACTGTTGCGGAATCCACTGGATGGTTCTAGCATCCTTATCATCCACGGAAAAATAGTATCTCTGTTATTTTGCAATGTTCCCTTTAATAAAACATTTCCACTGTACTTTTTGCTTTGCTAATATAAAGAGTAGAACATCCTATCTATCCCACAAATAGATTGCCTTGTAGCTTGTTCCTCATAAAGGCAGCTGAGAAGCTTATGGCAACTTTCAGAGCCCTTTGCCTAACAGAGCAAGGCACATAGGGACAGAGTTAATGCAGTCTTGCAAAAGAGGGGCTGTGGGTGGAGGTCTCCAGGTAGATTTTCAGCTCTATAAATGCACAGCGACATTTTCTCTGGGCACCTCTACGCACGGCAGAAGTCACAAATTTTGGTTGGCAATCGTGTCCTTGTGCTTATTTCCATCCCCTGCACACAGTTTAGTCATAAAACAGGCTACAAGCAATACTCTCTGGTCATTCATGGTCCACATTTGGGCTGTGCTCTTCTTCATGCTAGGGCTAAGGTTCCTTTTGCAAAGGGGGAAATTCCCTTCCTTGAGAAGGCATCAGCTGCTACAGAAGGAATCAAGGCAGCTGTCTCAACAGAGACATGAAATAAAGGATAAGTTTTGTACCGTCATTTCATAATGCAATGCTTTTTTTTTTTTTTAATTTTTTTAAACTTATGATGGGGTGTAAAGTCTCGTGAACATTTTGAACAGCTTTTAGCTAAGAAGCTTTTTAAGCCTTCAAATTAAACTGTTTGATTCAGCTTGAAATATAATTCTATATGGCAGAAAAGACAGGCAGCATTTGGGAGGTGGGGGGAGAAAAAAAAGAATAGAGCAACAATATAGAGCTTACAAATTACAACCAAGTGGAGCTGTCAATAAGATCTTGCTCACCATATTGTCACAGAATTTTCCTTCTGTGTCACGTTGGTCATTACTGTAACACTACATGAGAAATCACTCCATCTGTTAAAAAAGCAGCTGCTATGCTCCTGCAAATATAGAATTAACAAACACACAGTAACTGTATTCCTTTAAACTTTTGCAGCCACAATTTTAGTTCCATTTTATTTGTTCCACACAAGCCACCAAGCAGTTCCACTGCCATAGCAAGAAGGCCCTCAAAAAGTTCAGTAATCAACATGAAAGGTGCTACCTACAGAAACTGTATGACTGTGACAGCTTTAGTTCTTGCTCTGATGGTTTAGAGGGCTTTGGATTTTCTCCAAATGGCAGGGAAGGGGAGTTTAACATTTTGGGGAGGGGAGCAGTAATCCAGTGATTGCAGGAGACTAGGAGAAATCTTCATAGAGATTCAAGGTTATTTTGCTGACTTACCTTGGCAGTTGAAACAGGTGAGTCCCATTACATCCAACCACATAAAATAAAAGCATTTGACTGCACGAAGCCGTGGAGCCTGGATCAAGAGCAGCAGGCTACCAGCAGAGCCACTCAGGCTCAGGAGGAAGCCTGGGTTAGAATTTTATGGCTTGCCATTAACACTAAACAACACATGGACCCCCTGAGAACAGGCTCCTTCAAGATCACAGCTAGGCTGTATATACCAATAAAAGGCCTGGGTGCGATTGCACCTATGTGCCATAGTTTTCTGTTCCTACATTATGCTGGAGCCTGTTACCTCTGCAATGTAGGGAACATTGATCCAAAATCATGGAAACCCCAAATCAAACACCTAACACAGAACAAATCCTAACAGTCACATTCCTCCCACCAAGGACAAGATTACTAAATATGACTTAGCAGCAGCAAAACCAGACACGACAACCAGTGCATTTGAATGGCTATTGAAGGATAAAGGCTGGTTTGGGTGTGATCAGGCAGGACTGTACTGGAGACAGCACATTCCAGGTAGATGGAGCCACTTGTTAAAGAAGATCACAGCAAGCTGCAGCCTGCCTGGGGGACAGCCCTTCTTCTTAATGTTTGTGTGTGCCTCCTTTCCCTCCCCTCCCCTCAGGCTTGGCTCTGGATTTACACACCTTGCCAATGTCTACCCTCACACTGGCAGGTCCCTGCACCAGCTTGAGCCGTGGCCAGCCATGGTCAAGAGCCATGGAGCAACCAGAGGGTGCTCAGACGTGACATCACACTCACGTCACCCTTCTCACACTCTTCACCAAGCACCTGCTGCTGGCCAGAGCAGGGATAGGAGCCTTCTTAGAGGCACAAAGTTATAGGGAGTACAGCTGCCGCCATGCAAGGGCGACTTGCTTTTTGGCCTGGCAGGTTGTTTCAACGAGCCTGTAGGCACATCTATGCCGAAAGAGGAAGCACAGGAGGTAAGTGCAGCTCCAGCTGTTTGAACAGAAACCCACTGTACTCAAAGAGAGTTCACCCCAGGGGCATTCCTGATCCATTTGCTATCCTGTAGGACTCTTCAGTTCACTAGGGAGCGATTTGCAACTATTTTGTGGCAGAAGGAATATGGCAATAGGCAGCATCATTCCAACAATCTGCAAGATGGTACTCTAATTTTCTGGAAAGAGTGAATTTTATTATAAGTACATAAGTTTGCCTGTGCATCTGGTCTGTTAATTCATCCAAAGGCTTCACCATTCTAATAGGCTCAATGGCTATTGTAGCTGTTAAGGTACCTCAAAATAATTATTAAAAGTACTCAATTAAATAGAGTATTATTTACTTTGTAGCAATACAAAAATCCAAGAGAGATCAGAGTTCCATTTCCTGCCACAAGTGTTAAAAATCCAGTTCCAAAGAATTTTTATGAAAAAGGCAAGTAATGGCAGAAGGGAAATTAAGACACAGAGATCTGAAATACTACTTCAGCAGGGTAGTAGAGCAAGAAATATAATTACCTGTTTTAACCCCACTGACATTTATAAACAGGACCTTCATGTTAGTATTAATTTAAATTTATTTAAAGTATTAAATAAACAATACTGCTAGAAGATGTCACCTAAAAAAATTTTTAAAACAGTGCCCACTAAAGATGACCAGGAATTTTTCAGAGCTTGAATCAAATGTCATCAGAGAAAGAAGTATGATTTTTTTCATGAAATTCCATTAGTTTCCAGAAGGGGGGGAAAAAAAAAAAAAAAGGCACAACAAAGCAAAGCAAAGCAAGCAAGAAAACCCATCCTGCAAAAGTTTCCTCAAACCCTGGGTGAAATTTCTGTCCATGAATAGAGAAAGCCCTAAGTGACTAGACCCCACTCTAACATGATTCAAACCACAGCCTGGCCCAAGGTTTCCTTCATACTGGAGCACCCTGTCATGGCAGGCTGAGTCCTCCTCACTTTCCCTGCACACTTTTGTAAGTGAATACAGCTGGGCTGATGCAGAGCAGGTTTTCTCTCCTAGTTCTGAACAGGACTAAAAGAAACTTTAAACAGGGACTTCCAACCACAGGATTCACCTGAATGGCTCTGAAGCCTCCAAATCAGCAGAGTAGTCAGATCTCCTCCTGCCTGCTTCTGCTACACACATGCATGTGACAGAGCCACTGTCTTAGCACACACTGCAGATTTTAAACACAACAAAATATTCTGTAAGGGCTGCCCGACTTTCCAGCCCTATTGTTTTTACCAGGGATAGGCCAAAGGGTTTGGATGCATGCAGGGATTTTAAATACCACAAAGTTTGTTGGTACTATTTATGTGGCTTTAGTTTAAGCCAACGCCTGTTTTGACAAAAAAGGGAACTCTGTTTTTTTGAGGCAACACAATATGAAGGCATTCAATGCATCTGCCAGCCTGTCATCATGCAGTTTTTCAGTGTAAAGGGTCAACAAAACCACTGCACCACACATGAACTCTTACATAGCCATATTTATTGTGCAAATGAAAAACTGTTTTACACAGCATGCCTGACCAAGAGCTTGGCACCACAGCAAGAACTAGTCTCAATAGCAAACTGGATTTTATCACAGGCTGAAAGACTCTTAAAGTCCTTGAATACAAAGAGCTCCATTTAGAAAGAAATTGCAGTATGTAAATATAATCTACAATCAAGGCTCTCAGAGTCACAAAATAGCATGACTATATCTCTGATGACTAATTTAATCAGGCACCACAAGCACTTAAGTGAAGAACCCCAACCAGACAAAGGGAGCTCCTTACAGCTGTTTTTAGCAGGCTGTATTTTGCAATAGGCATGTGAGCACAGATCCCAGTTTGTAAGACATCCCAGGTCTGAGGGGCAATATTTACCAAAACAAAGTGAGATTGCAGTGACATGAATCACAAGAATCTGCACAGACCAAATCCTGCACTGCTAAACCATGTATTTGCCATGGTGTGAGCAAATACGAGTCTTGGCACCATCTACACTGACTTCCTTTTAGTAAAGGTGCATAAGAAGCAAGAGCTAGTTCAAAAGGCTGAAGAAAGGCACTTACATTGGAAAGATCCATCATTATTTTTGCTGCCAAAATAAATAAATTAATAAAGTCAAACCAAAACCAGACAGGTGTCTACTTCTGATACAAGTGTCATTCCAGACTAAGCAAAAGTCTTAAGTAACCTACACTCAGTAAAACATCTGAGGGGAGCAAGACTTGGTAGGACTTTTCTGTGCTGAGACTTCCCTACAAGTTTCAGAAGCATGTGGGTTACCACTGTCCAGCCCAGGGCAGCAGCACTTTCCACACAGCATCTGCAAGGTCCTTTTGACCTCCCTCCCTCCAGGATATTGAGTAGTGTCTGGGAAAAAGTGGGATCTAATGTCTCTATTCTTTTTAAACTGCCAAAGAGCACACAGCTCTTTCTCTCCAGCTTCATATTAGCTGTCTTAAATATGTCTGTGGATCTCTGTACCAGAAAATAAAACGTGACTATGCGTCTGTCCAGATCCCTTTCTGTGAGGGGTGTTTGAGATTATCAGTGGTACCAGGGGGTGTTGCAGGAGAAGCCTGCCTTCAGTGTGAACAGGTGAATGATCTCCTTTCACTGGTGGCCAAGCTTAAGGAGGATGGTGAAAGACTAAGGAGTATTAG
>WBMY01010407.1:7525-44973 GCA_013397315.1 Donacobius atricapilla
GGCGGCGGCACGGCCCCGTGCTCGCCGCTGTCTTTGCCGCTAACGGAGGGGAGGAACGCGATGTGACACGTCTAACGCTTAGGCCTGGGTTGGCAGTGTAGCTGAAATAATTACCCGAACGACCCTCTCTTTATTAACTTCGCCGTTCGTGGCGCTCCCTTCCCGCTGGCGGCGGGCGAGGCTGTGGGTGCTGAGCCCGCCGGTGACAGGTAGCGGCGTTCGGCTTCGGCGAACCGGCCCGCTGGGATGGAACGTTGCAGGATTTTACGGGAGCTGTCTGTGCAGTGCTGGGTATGCGAGCTGCCCGTTTGAGAGAATCGTCATGGGTTTGTTCTGATTTTAAACTTCTGTCGCAGCAGTTCCCTTGTCTCCGATTTTTTTTTTTTTTTTTTTTTTTTTGTATAGAGAGGTGTCTTGGACAATAGGTGACATGAGATGCCCTTGGGGACCGAAGCTGGATGGTTGTTGTGTTGTGTCATCCCCTCAATTTTCTTGCCCTATGTCCATAACCTGTTTAAACATTCAAGATCAAGTCTGCAGGTTTTCAGCTCTAGGTCTAATCTCTACCACAGAATAGGACCTGTTTTCATCGATGTCTGAGTTGCATGTCTGTCATTTAATAACCAGACTCCAAGCTTCTGTGCTTTAACTGTGTCTGGGCCAAGCACTTCTAGTCCTCCAGTCTGCAAAATGGACCCCTTAATACAAAAAAAAAATCTAGATTTTGCACGAGCTATCAGCATGCAACCTGTAATTCATAGCATCTTGTCCAAGCTAATGCAAAGCAGCGCTGTGGGACCATATGAAGACTAAAATGTGAGTGAGTCTCCCAGCATGCGTGTGCTTCCCACCGCTCCTGCGGGCAGCAGGACTGCTCTGGTGGTAGCAGTCTTGGCAAATCATAGAAAATCATAACCTGGTATGGATCTTGCTGTGGGATTTGCAGGTGTAATTCCTGCCTGGGGTCTCCTCACCCTGCCTGAACCTGTGGTGTGGTGGTTCTGCTGTCCCTGGCATGGTAGAGGAGGCGCTTCGGGAGCCTGGTGCCCTGCTGGGGATTGTGTGTGTGTAGAAAAGAGGCTTCATTTTCAAATCAGATTTATACAGTCTCATTCAAGATGTTTGGATAAATTGGACCACCATTTGTGTTAAATGAAAGAGTGAGTCACTTCACTAGGAGCAGAGAGCATTATTCTCCAGTCATTCTAGGCTGCCAGAGCAATATAGACAGTCACGAATGTGATGGCCAGGTCCTTTACTGCAGAAAATAGAAAAACCATTCACAGAAACTATATGCAGGGAGGGAATATTTTGTTGTGCTAGGAAGGAGAATGTGATTATTGGTTTTTCTTGAAATGCAGCTACAATACAGTATCAAAATTCAGTTGGCAATCCATGTTCCTTACAAACAAGGGAATGTTTTGTCATAATGATGCCTACTTGGGCTTTGCTCTACATCTAAGGACGATACCGTGTTCTGTGCTCCTTGTGCTCTTTGGAGAGAGTCGATCTACAAGTGATAAAGGTGCTGAAAGTGCGTTCCAGCGGGAGGAACGTGAAGCTCATTGTTAATCACTTCTGTGTCCCTGTTTTGTTTTGTGGAGGGGAGTGATGAAAATGGAGTGTAACGACTCAAAACATCGAGAAGCTTCTAACCCTGGTCGGCTGTGCGTTGGAGTCAGAGGATGGTGTCTGTGGCTTTGCAGGGAGGGCACGGATTTGGGGAGGTGGGAGCCGGGGGCTGCAGCTCTCCCGCGGCTGCTGCTCCTGTCACATGATGCTCTGCACAGTCCCCTGCTCGCACTGCAGCTGCCTCACTGCCGTGTGCCGCTCGCAGCTCCCCTCTTCTTGCATCACTTTTATTCTGGTTTAGCTCTGTTGGCGTTAAGCGGAGTTGTTGATGATCTGCTGCGGCACAGATGGGTAATGGGAGTTCATTGGATTGTCTGGACACGTTACTTTGTTGGCTTATCTTTTATTCTGCTTGGTGTGCTTTGGGTAAGGGAGGAAGATTTCTGGTGTGAAAGTCTCTTCTGAGGTGGCATTACTGCCTAAAGAGCTGAAAGGGAACTGATATTGAACAAAATCCCCAACATCCCCAGTATCCCCCTAAAGCACAGTGCAGCTATTGCATTCTGACCATAAAAACCTGGATGTTGATGTGTTTTTACACAGTTCTCTTTTTTTCATAAAAATGATTGCTTTCTTTGGAGCAATCTTGGGAGAAGAACAACCAGGACCTGTATATGCAGATTTTATAATAATTTGGTTTGGTGTTTTTGCACAGGAACATTCTGCAGGCTTGGCTTTTATAGCTAAGCTGCACTGTTGAAGCACAAAAGCTCTGTTCAAGATGTGTAGTTTTTAAACAGGCTGGAAACAGAGGTATGGTGTGGAGCATGTGTTGCAGCAGGAGGAGACAGTTCAAAGGAGTGGATAAAGTTGTGGGAGCTGCACTGAGGGTCAAATGGAGGTCTGGTTCTGTAAAGTATGTAAGGAAGTTGCCAACACAAATATTACCTTGCAGCTTACATGTGATGAGAGAACGCAGCGCAGCCCTGCAGCAGAGTAACCATCAATCTGGTTCCCTGAGGATGTCAGTCCGGAAAGGAAGTGTGCGATGCCAGAAAGCCTGGATGGAGCTGCAGGTTTAGAGGACTTGTTGTTTGAAGTATTTTTAATTATTGCTATTAATATAATGGAACACAGACTAGAGGCTGAGGTTTTAAAATATAATTAAAGCAGAAGCCAGCAGAGGGATTTCTCTGCTGTGAGGCAGAGGCACAGCTCAGGAGCAGTACCTGCTCAGGGAGGTGAATTCCCTGAGTGATGATGCTCTCCATGCAATTCCCAAGTGTGCTGGCAGCTCCCACCAAACACTGGTTTGGAGGGGAAAAGTGAACCGAAGGGGTCAGAAAGCTTTCCCAAGCTTGTCCTGCGTTCCCTTTTGTCGGAATCCAGTTCCAGTTGGAAGGCAGCCATTGGCACCTTGGCCGGGGATGGGAATGGGCTGCAGAGTGTGACGATAGCTGCCTTCCAGATCGGCTGCTGGCCTCAGCTGGCATTTGGGCCAGCCAGTAAATCATTTGGCTCGCTGGAAGGAAGCCTCTCCATCCCATTGCTGGACAATGCAGCTTCGTGTTAGCTGTTCCATTTCAAATTAATGAGTGTGCTTAAAAGAGTTAAAACATCAGTTGTTGTTCAGAGGAAAGAAAGAAAAATCTTTCTTGTAACTGGGATGCTTTTCAGGAACTTGGCTGCTGGGAAGGCGAGAGGCATGTGCTTTTCCACCCCGCTTTAGGTGATGGCTTAGTTCAAGGGGGCCCAGATTTGGCTCAGTCAACAGTTGTGTTGGCATCTTGCCATCAAATGTGCATAAAATGGAGCTGACTGCAATTCCCTCCTCACTCTAACATGGAGGGGCAGCCGGAGGGACCCGAGGCCGCTGTGCTGTGCCGTGGGTTGGCTTGGCTCTGCGGGTTACCCTGGGATGTGCAATCCCTGCAGCACGAGCTGTTGCATTGTCACTGGGTCGTTGCTTTCCCGTCCCCGCGCTGTATTTTGGTGCCTTGTCATAACTAATGCATTTCAGCCCTTGTTGTGCCTGTGCTCCCAAAATCTCTCCTTTCTCACAGTGGCTGATGTGCTTTTCCAGATGTAGGAGGTTCATCGCTCATTTGCAGGCTCTTCCTGTGATTCTGTGGCTTATGCGCATTGCCACGAAAATCGAGATAAAACACAACTGGCATTTTAGCTGCTCCAAGAACATTGTGTGTAAATAAACCACTAAATAGTTCAGCCTGTGAGATGTAAATACACACAGCTCACTGCCACAGCTGATGGTGTTTTTCTGTCTCCCTTCTACCCTCCCACCCCTGCCAAGAGTGGGCCAGCCTGATTTTTTTTTTTCTCTTGCTCTTTCATACAAAGCGAATGACTGCTAAGTACCATGTAGGTGGTATGCAGGCACCACGACAGATTCATGATTTGAATTTGGATAAAAAGAAACACTTGTGTCCTCTTCCACATTGCTTCTGCACCATCTTCTGGAGATTCCTAGACTCTGATGACCCAGAAATTCTTCTTTGGTCTGACTTTGAGCTTGAGCGTGTTTTTAATAGCGAGCCAGTGAAGTCAGTAGAAGAGCAGAGGCCCAACTGTGATGACATTTTTAGCCTGTGCCCTTTGTTCATCCTATACACAAAAGGTCGTGAACTGCAGTGAAAGAGGGATCACAGAGGGCGCAGAACAGACAAAGGTGGAACAAATTGTCAGTGGCAGAAACATAAAGAAGAGAAGTGAAAGTTCTTGTGTTCTGAAGGCGATTGAAGGCCACGTGCATCCCATGGTGAGATCATGTCTCTTGTGTTCAAAGTGAGTCTGCCCAGAGTGAATTCAGAGGAGTCTGCTGGTGAGGTGTGGCTTCCATGATCTCAGTGTAGGAGGCAGGAAGGGACTACACGGTTTCCATGGCATGATGTTAATGAGCACCTCCGCATTTTTCTGAGAGAAAAGATGCCAAAACTGCATACAGTTCTGGATACAGACAGGTGTGCTTCTAAGGAATAAAAGGATTTTTAAAGACGTCTGAAACATATGAAAAGCCTGATACTACAGACATAGCACTTACTTGAAGTTAGAATAATGGGATTGACACTGCATATTGTATTTTCCGACTCATTTGATTCAGAATGGAGTTGAATTTGTGGTGTTGCCTATTTTCCTACAGGAAGTCATGAGACTGTTCCTGCCAAGATGTCACAGGTAATGCAGAGGTGGCAGCTCCCATTAATTCTGAGGTCTTATTGTGGGGCTGTTTGTAGATCTTCTCATCTGCTGATGTGCTGAGGAAGGAATTATGCATTCATGTGAGAGTAGTAAACTTTCAGTTTGCAGTAATAAAATATGTGCAACTTGTATAACAGTTCTTGTGTAACTGTGAGTGCCTGCTCTCTGCCACTTCCACTGGCCACAGCAGTGTGCAGCTGGGGAATGTGTGTGCGTGGGTTTATCTTGTTTTCTTATTTATTCCCTGCCTGCTCCTTTCCCTTTTTTAGGAATGCAATTACATGATCAGGCTTCCTCTTTTTTTCTTCTTCTCCAAGCAGCTTTTAAATCCCTTGTCTGATGTAACTGTTGTTGCTCTAGGGAGAAAGGTCTTGAAGATTATCTAGTGAGGATTTTTCACGAAATTCAAAAGAAATTGAAGTGGAGTGATGTGTTTAGTGCATCTATTAAAGGGAAGGGGACAGACAGAAGATGGTTGTTGTGTTGTAGGAAGCATCTGGCCAGCCCCTCAGCACGTGTAGAGCCCCAGGGCAGTGGGAGCCTGCCCAGTGCTGGGGAGAGCTGGGTTTATTGGGATGTGAAGGGAAGGATCAATCCAGGTCGATGTGGGGCCAGGCTCGCTGTCCCTGTAGGAGCAGCTTCTCGTGCACAGGAGTGTGGGTCACACACAGGCTCACTGGGGTTTGTGTGTATTTATTATGTTTTTAAAGTGACTTCCCTCTTGCCTAATCTTCAGAGGTAGCAGTATTTTTGCAAGTTAGTGTAAAAATGTCTACTTTGGTAGGTAAACCAGTTTCTTGGAGAATGCTCAGTAGGAGGTGGTTGCTAGACCTAGATGTATTTGCAGGGGATTTTGTCAGCCAATTTATATATGAATTTGTATATGAAATCAGGCTTTCACCCTTGTAATTAATTTCTCTTTAGCATCCTTTGTAGTCAGCAAACACCCAGGCAGAGAGAACATGATTTGACCAGCATTATCGGTTAAATACAACAGCTGCTTGTTTCTGTTTCTTAAGTTTAAGTCGCTTATCATTGTGGCATTCAGACAGAAGTATCCCCAAAGCCCAGGGTATGTCCTTTTCCTTGTGCATGTCCACAGAGCAGTGAGCAGAGCTGGGGCACAGGCACTCTGGTTGTTCTCTGAGCTGGCCCTGGGCACTGCTGTCCCCCAGGACTGAGCCTTGCCAGGAGCTCAGGTGTGGGCTCAGCCTGCGCCCAGATGCCTCCTGCAGCATCCAACGAGCTGCTGGAAAAGGAGCTGGATATGTCTGGAAGAGCTGCAGCCACTGCAGTGCAGACGTGCCCTGAGGTGAGCAGTGGTTGGGGTGAGGAATGTCTGTTATTGGTTCCAAATTTTACTAAAATCCTTGTAATAATATAGAAATCTTTCCTTCCCACCTACATTTTTATAAAGAAAAATGGTTTGATGTATAACTGCTCATTGGCTTTCCCTCTGAATTCCTGACTCTAGCAGGCTTTGAGGTTTTCAGTGCCTGTCTGGGGGAATTGCTAATTATTTATTTCAGTGTTTCTTGGGCAGAACTCAGTGGTGTCTTGGGAACTTCAGGGCGGTGGCTCTTGATGGAGAGTTAGGTATTCTGGCAAGAGGAATGAATTTGGTTTCTGATGCATTTTGTGTTGTCTGAGGCTCTGTCAGGACTAGCACTCTGAGCGGATCACATGGAAACACACAGATGGTTTTCCCAAAACGTGCAGTGTAGCGTTGAAAGAAAACATGAGACATGAGTGTGCCAGTCTGCAGAAGAAAAGGACAGGCAACAGGGAGCCAGGGTAGGCATCCTGCTTGGTGAAGGTAAGATGAGCTGGTTTTTGGTAGAGTTTTGAGACATGATGGTTCCAGGCTTTGTGTGTGAACCATCAGGAGCTTAGTTTTATCTGTGTTGTTAATTTGCAGATAAGAAATAGATACCATCTGGGCGTCTGGCTTTGTGTCGCATCCCCTTTTAGCAGTGATGCTGTGGGAGATGTCAGGATGAAAAGTGGAAAGAGAGCTGGTCTCTGACTCAAGGTATGACAGCTTTAAAATCCTGATAGACTGGAATGTGTTTTCCATCGTTGGTTTCTGTAGAGAGCAGTTCTAGGAACGTCTTAGTTTGGGGAAGATCCTGTATCAACAAGATAGATGAACAAAGTGTGGTTGCTTTTGGTTTTTAGTTACCACTTGTGCTTTTAAGCAGGAAGTGGGAAGCATTTGAAAACCAGTCAAGATTCCATAACTGAGAAGGAGTTGGCTTAAAAAAGGCAATTGGGTTGTACAAGTGGTCTGTCAGGAGGTCAAGGTGCCACATTCAGCCAACTGCTGTGCAGCTCCAGGAAACTGCTCCTGATTCTACCTGTCCTCACTGATACATGAGCGTCCAGACCCCTGACATCCTCCTATGCACTGTGCCCTCTGGTTGCACTGTGGCTGCACCTTGTGTGTGAGGTTTTATTTGCTCGTACACGTCGAGTGGGAAGTTATGACCCTCCCCTTCCAGCAGGCAGCTGAATGGCAGCTTACGGTGATCCTGGCTACGTAGCAAATCTAAGAGGATGTAATGCACTTATTGAACATATCCATGCTGGACTTGCATTGTCAGCTTGATTTCCCTGACCAGAGCATTCCCTCATGGCTCACAAAGCCTGCCTTGCTTTGCAGGCCTGAATCCCAGGGCAGGGCCAGTGGGGAGTGCATGCCATTAACTTCAGCACTCTTTTTCCCTTCCAGCTAAGCCTGGAAAACCTTAGCCAAAAGACAGCAAACCACAGGGAAGTGGAGACGTGTGTGATGTAAGTGACATCTGACTTTAAAAATACTGTCCAGCACCATGAAACCTCTATCCCTGTCCTGTATCCCTCCTCCCACTGCCCTTAGCTCCAACTTTAACTGCCATCCTCTGGGATGTCTGTGAATCTCTGCTGCCCTGGGTGCTGCAACGGGATGAATCTGTAAAATCCAATAATGTATTGCATTAAGCAAACCTGGAATTGTGTGTTCTGAGAGCTTGTAGGGGAGAACCTGGCACACCAAGTGTGGGCTTGGCTAGCACGGGTTTTCTGCCTTGTATGGCCTGAGGAGTTGGCAAAATCTTTGAGAGAATGATACGTTCTGCTGGAAGCCACCATTTTCTGACTTACTCTAACAGTTTTTAAACCCATGTTTCAGTGTCTCTTTCTGTAGACTCTGGAGAACATTTTTTTAGTCTGTTACTTAAGAAAAATTGTCATGCAAAATAGCCCAACAGTTTCTTTTGCACGAAAGAAAGCAAAAAGCATCAAACAGAACAAGAAATGAAGTAAGTGTTATTCCTGGTATAGTTGGGCTGTCGGCACTGGGAGAACTGTGTGTCTGCAGACAGATAACTTCTAGTATCAAAGGGAAGGAGAGGTCCCCGTTGTGGATGTGCTCCCGGTTGCTTTTTATTTATGTTGTTCATTTGGAGCTGAGCAGTCCCTTAGGAAAGGGCGATGTCAGGAGCTGTATTCCTCCCTTTACTGTGCCCACTTGCTGTTCTAATAATAATTCTCCCTCCTGTCTGTACTGCTGCTGCATTACAGCACAGTCCTTAGTGCAGGAGCACCTCCTCCTCTCCCGAGCTGCTCCTGATAGTAGCTCTTCCTTTGTACAGCACCAAATACCTCCCCCCTCCGGAGCATGATAAGCCAAAACCAGTGCATGAGATAACTAATTTCATTTTCCTTCTCTGTCAGCTGGAAAAGCCAGTTTCACATATTATGCCTGCCTTTCGATACCTTTCACACTGGCAGGCTATGGATTTTCTCGTGTATCTTTTACTGATTGCATAAATGGCCTCTTCACAGTGGGTCAAGTGAACTCCTTGCGTGTGAGAATTACTTGGTTTTAAAAAACAACCCAAAGCCTAGTTGGTTTTACTTGCCTGTGCCAGGCCTAACACAAGTTATGTTGGCAGTGGTTGGGGTTGCTGGGCAGCATAACTTAAGGATAGTGTAAAATAAAATTCACTGCCACGAAATTAGAAGACTGATATCTAGATTGTATGAAATGTACTTTGCAACTTCAGCAAGCTCCTCAATTTTTGCAAAAGTATCTGAAGCTGCTCTGGAGTGCCTGGACTACCACGGTGGAGTGCAGAACCTACGGGCTCGCTGCAGGATTTAGGTCACCCTTGCTGTGGAGCACACAGGACCTGGGGTATTGTCCCTCTCCCTGAAATTCCTCGATCACCTTCTGGCTACTTCTGACATCTGGTTATTTTAGGTCTCGCTGTTCACTTCAATCTCATATGTTGGAGCTTTAAGTACTTGGTGTTGTTTGTTCTGTGCTGTGTAAATGTGAATGTTCAGAGGTTTCAGGCACAGCCTGGTGCTTTGCAGTCTTCATGTCCTCCTTGCCAGGCTCATGCCATGCTTGTGACATCTGGGTGGTACGTTTTGGACTCTGGCGCCCATATTGCAGTTACCTGACAATACAGAGACACTTTTTACCTTTTTCTGGAGCTGTTCAACAAGTGGTTTGTGCAATGCCCCCATGGCCTTGTACTGGTGCACTGTCATGGGGTGTGTAAAAACAAGTCTGTGTGGGCTGCATCTTGTCTAAACTGGGAAATCATGAGACTGCTTGGTTGGCAGGATGGCCCTCTAGCTTAACCCAAAAGCTGGGTTGAAACTGCATTTGTTTCTCCTGCATTTGTTGGGCATGAAGTATTTCTTCAGGAAAGCATTTCTGAAGCCTCTTCAGTTACTTTGAAGGATCTTTTTGTGAAAGTTGCTGAAAGATGCTTCTGGGTGCATCCTGGTGGCTGCAAAGAGTGAGCTTTGCCATTTCCTGGCTTGGACTGAGACATGTAGGTAATTATTTGTGCAGAGAGCATCCAAACAGAGCTGCTGTACAAATGGAAACTTGTTGCTTAACAAAACACTTACCAGAACTAGTACAGAAGCTGCTGGAAGTAAAAGCTCTACAGGTGCCCAGTTAGAGGTGTGTTTGTCTTGCACAAAAATCCTGAGCACGGCAGAGCTGAAGACCTAGCAGCCATTTCCAGAGGTGTTTGGTTGTTGCTTCTGCTGAGAAATCTGTAGCTCATCTTTATATGCTCAGAAGGCTAATTTGATATCTGTGTATGTTTGGAGTAAGACTTTTAAAAGCCACTCTGCCTCTGTAAGCTTTCATATTCCCTTACCTACTCAATACTACAATTATCTACATTATATCTTAGTTTTTCATTCAGGTGATTATTGCACAACATTACATTTTATTCATATGAAGAATAGAAGCAGATCTGCAGTATGATTGTGGTCAGTGCAAGCCATGGAATTAAACAGTCATGAAGATGCAGAGAGGAAGGATGGTAGGGTACTTTTTAGCATTTGGGCTAAATTTGCCTTGTTTTAGCAATAGGAGCTATTGAGCTACATTTTCAGCAGTTACAGAAGAAGATGAAATGTAAAGAGAACTGAAAATAAATACCTCTGCAGAAGGCTAATTTGGAGAGGATTTTTTTGTCCAAGTGTGAAACCCAAGTGCTGTTTGTGCTATAGTCCTTTCATTGTCAGTTTTGTGTTTGTGAAGACAGTCCTCAGAGTTATTTTATTTTGTGACTGTTGTACCGCTGTTACTTTTAGTTTTCCTCTGTTAACTAGTGCACTGTGCAATCATTAGTCCTGTGCTTTGGTTCTCAGCTGTTTTTTTTAATGAGTCTTGAGAAGAGTAACCTGTGGAGACCTGCATGCTCTGTGTTACATCCCCATGGAATTGAACGTGCGTCTCAGTCTGGATGAGTTCATAGCAGCCCTTGATTTTTGAGTAATATGGCTATTTTTTTTCTTCATAGGACTGAGCTTGGCCTAAAAGAAATCATGTCATCAGGGGGAGCTGAAGATGATATTCCTCAAGCAGAGAGAAAAACGGTGACAGACTTTTGCTACTTATTGGATAAATCTAAGCAGCTCTTCAATGGCTTAAGGTTAGTGGATTTTTGACAGTATTCCTTCAGAAAAGCCTTGGAACACACACTGCAGTGTGTGATGCTGAAGTGGGTTGTACAGTGAACATTTCAAACCCAAACCCAGGCAGTTTGTTTAGGACAGAACGATGCACGTCTGTATGGGTACTTTTGGACCATGTATATAAGAGTGTAGGAGCAGAGGTTCCAGTTAATAGTAAATTAGAACTTGGAAATCCCATTAAATTAATGTGATTATTGCTGAAGTGGTGTGTTTGAAGGCCACAATTAAGGATTAGGATGACTGTGTGCAGTCCACAGCATGCAAATCCAAACCATTACTGTCTCAGTGGAAAAAGAAAGGAATGAGGAGGACTGGTCTGGGTAGGAGGAAAGGGAATGTCTTTGGGGAAGAAATTTAGGAAGTGATAAACAGAAACATGGAAACCATAGCCTGTATGTGTCTGGTGAAACGTGTGCTTAATCTGAGCTGTGGAGAAAGGTAAAATGTACATTTATCTACTAAACAGCTGCAATAACAGCTGGAAAGTCCGACTGGTTTGTCTGCAAGGGAGTATACATTTGAACAGTAATAGGGATATGTCAGTGTATGCTGAGTTAAACAGCATGTATGCAAAGCTGCTTTATTTCTAAGCTTTGCTATAGAGTCTCTTAAGTAACAGGGGTTTGAGCTTGTGTCTGGTTGGCAGTTCAGCCTCTTACTGGTCTCTGAGTAATGCTGTATGTTTGGGCCCTTATAGCTTGCTGTTAGTCAAACACAGATGGTTAGCAAAGATGCTTTTAATTCCTCCGCCCCCCGCTATTGATAATCCTTTCATGTGCTTTAAAAGTTGATTACCAAATCCAAAACAAACATTTTGTGCTCCAAAATCTGAATGGCAAATGGGCAGTAGAGACAAGGAGTTCTTGGTGATTGCGTTTGACCTCTTATGAAAGACAATGTAAAGCAAAATGACTTGAGATCTTGAGACCAGGGTTTCCAGGACTGTATATGACATTGTACTGGCTTTCTGATAGGTTTTGCTTGAAATTTTGGCCTGAGTCACTGGAGAGTACAAATGAACACAGTTCATGTGTAGCTGCCTGCTGCTCCAGTTCAGATCAAAGAGGTGACACAGAACCTCCAGCCATTCTGTCTCTCCTTTGGCCACGGAGGGAGGTAGTGCTTGTATCAGATTCTGAGATGAGAGATGGAGTTTCTCAGTATATTCGTGGTACTTTTCCAGAAAGAAACCTTCTTGTCCAGCTAAATGAAAAGAAAATGGAAAATATCTTTGGATTAAGTATGGCAAATCAAAATAGAGATGGGATTAAGCTGCCAGTTCTGCTGTGTGAAAATAGGGACGTTGCAGAATGGGAACCTGCCTCTGTCCTTATGGTAACCTGGCACGATTACTTCTTACACTTGACCACCATTTCACTTCTGAGACCTGTGATTCCCATGGGCATAATGACAGGATGAGGCAGCATTGTAATTCTCAGGTATCTGCTCTGTTAGTACTTGTCCTCTGGGGAGTTCACCTGGAAATGTCTTGGCAAACATCCCAATTCTTAGTCCAGTTGCTTGTTTTTCCCTCCAGCATAACAAGTGCATTTGATTCATGCCTGACACCTTCTGTTTTGAAGATGATGACGGCCTTTTCTGCTGTGTTTTATGCTATTCTCTTGCCCCTACCACGTTTCATAGAAAAGAAGTGATGGGGGAGGGAGAGGAGAGCAATGATTTCTTTCCCAAAACCTCCTCTGGGCACTTCAGCTACAGGGAGCTGAGCCTATAGCTGTGTTGGCAGCTGCTTAGCTGTTGCTGCTGCCAAAAATTGCAAGGGCTCAGCCTGCCACGTCTTTGTTTCAGTAGCATTTCCTTCCTCTCTTCCCAATACAGATGCCAAATACAGCATTTGAGGAAAACATATGATGGTCTGCCAAGGTTGCTGCTCGAAAGTGTACTTTGTGCCCAATGATAGCATCTCCTGTGGTCATGCCTGCTAGGATAGCCCAGGGGGATGGTCTTTCTAGTCTCTACCCTGGGCTATAAGTTAGAATAAACCGTTAATGAAGTATATTGCAATGGCTCTCTTCTCCCCTTTCCCCAGTCCCACTTGCTTTTTTCCTGAAAAAGGCTGGGAACAGGGAGGGTGCAAGGAAGCAGTTTGTCACTGGTATTATTTTTAAGTGTTAAAAAATGCTTAAATTTGTTCAGTATCACAAAGAAGCCTGAAAGTTTAAGGAATTAAAAGACTTTCCACAACTATATTTTAAGGAGGTGATTGTCTCTTTGTGCTGGGCACTGGTGAGGCAACTTGTCCTGTTCTGGGCCCCTCATGGCAAGAGACACTGAGGGGCTGGAGCGTGTCCAGGGATAGGAGCAAAGCTGGGGAAAGGTCTGGAACAGCAGAGGGAGCTGGGGAGGCTCAGCATGGAGGAAAAGAGGCTCAGGGCGTACCTGCTGGCTCTGTGCCACAGCGCTTTTATCCCACTGCTCCTCAGGTTCTGGGAATAGGAGCCTGTAACTGCTACAAGCCCATGAACATAAAAGGAAATTGCCTCTTTTATCACCTGTCAAAACTGTGAATGTATTTAAAGCTTTGAATGTTAAACTTACAGTTATTGTAGCCTTCCTCTTTGAAGCATACTGCTGAGTCTCTAGGACTTTCTCAACATCTTTCATGTCCCTGTGTGACAACTTCCATGTGGTGCTGGCCAAGCACACCTCAGCACCTTTAATTGGGTTTCAGCCAGTATTGCATGGCTGAAATGAACTCCTGACAGAGAATTAATTATGGGCACGGAAGTAGTGCTGGTCTTTGTGGAGACAAAGAGTAAGCAAGAACTGGATAAAGTTCTGGACTGTCTGTGACATTTAGCCACCAGCCATACTAGTGCAGCAAGAGAACCAGTGTTCTGTGCCCAGTGTGAGAAACCCATCCTTCTAGAACATCAGATTTTGTCTCCTCACGTCCCATTTGGAATGTTTTAAAAGCCGAGAAATTGGAAGTGGCTTCCACTTGTTGTTGCAGGCTATTGTGCTGTCCTAGATCAAATCTCCAGTCCCTCCCTCTGCATTTGGATTCTTTTGGTTGCCCCTTTATCCCTCCTGTAGTGGTGTTCAGGCAGAGCAGGTTCTGAGCCAGCAGCCTGGGCTGGGCACACCCCACAGGAAAACCTACTGCCTTTGTCTCTCCTCACTGCTCTGGTGTCCTTCTGTAGATCTGGAAGTAGCAAAAAGTCTTGCTGTAACACAGGTCTTCAGCTCTCAAGTTGGGTGTATAATTGCTTCTGGGTCATGTATTCCCTGTCTCCTCTGGTGGGAGGAGCTGTGTTAGAACCCTGCTCTGCAATCAGCCGAGGCTTCGGGATTCTTTTGGGCTATTTCTCACCAAATAATGCACGTCCCCGTGTTCTATTAGAAAAATTGCACTAAATGTCCTCTTATGCGTCTGTTTTATCATGGCAAAATTCCTTGGTACAAGGGAGCAGAACGTGTGATGTTCAGCACAGAGCAGTAAAAGGATGGCAGGGAAGGGCAGCTCTTGTCTGCGAAAAGCTGTAGTGAAACCACAGTAATGTATTGTCATAAATGAAGTTTTATTACAGCCATGTCAGAATAGTATCAAAAGAACAAGTGCTACTGTCTGTTTCCATGGAGATCCTTCCCGTTCCCTGGGGAGCCGAGGAATCCATGGTATTGTGCAGCTATGCCAGCTGCAATTAGGTGAGCACGCTGCTTGAGGAATATCCGTGTGGACACCCAGCAGTGGCCAAGCCCACGGACACTGTACTGACAGAGGCTTCTTAAAATGCCACTAATTTCCAGATACTCAAATCTAATGCAGTGCAGAGTTGAGCTGGGCTTTATGTTTAGGTTGTGTTAGAGTGTTTAGGCTTGTGCAGAGGAAGGTGTGCAATGGGGAGCTGATAGGTGAGGTTTAGAGAGTGTGTTAATTAGCTCACTGATGAGGGATAGATGCATGAGCATCATCAGCCCATAATTACCTGCTTATTTCTTAGTTTGTGCAGATATTGGTGTTTGAGAGAAGGGTGTTTTCTTGGGTTAGGGTTCTTCAAGTCAACTTACAAATTCAGTCATTCTATAAGTTAGTGCTAGGGAACTTTGATTTGTATGTCTTTTTAAAAAAAATATCAATTTTAGTGTTGTTTTGTATTTATATTTTTTTAAATATACTTTAACATTGAATCTTGTGAATGTGCTAATTAAATTAAAGCTACCTCTTGCTGTGTCGAAGTCTGTGCTGTGTCTTGGTTGTGTGTTTGGACAGTGCCTTAGCTCCTTTTGTTTAGCTAAAATGTTTACATCTATTACAACAAGAGAAGATGGCGATTTGTTCCTTGCAGAAAATGCTTTAAATTTGCATGTGTTTGTATCAAGCTGTATTTGAATGAAGATATTGGTACCCTGAAGCACATATTTATATTCCTGTTTACCTCTTGCTACACCAGCATACATTCCAAGATTTTGAGCAGCCAATTGCAAGTTTGAAGGGGTTTTTTTGTTTTTTAATTTGTTAAAGTCCTGGGCAGATTCCTTGGCATCGTCATGGAACATCAGCACCAAGTACTGGAATGCTTTTCTAGGCTGGTAAGAGCTGTAGCTGGTAAGGAATTCATTTTGCTTGTAGTAGCTGAGCTAGGTCCCTTCAAGCTGTGTGGGAAGTACAGTTGGCTGACGAGCAGAGGAATATTAATTTCCTTTCCTACCTCGGGTGCTGTTAAAGCAATTACAGTGAGCAGAAACAGGCCAGAACGCTGCTCTGAAATGGTGTGCACTGCTCTGCTTCTGTGACTCCTTCAGAGGGCATGGCAAGGTTTCCTAAAGGTGGTGCTTCCCTTGGTCTCTACCCTCCAGGCTTGGAAGTGGGAAGCACAGCTTTTCTGTCTGCTGAAGGTGCTACATGAGCCAGCACAGTGATTTGAGGGAGCATTCCTTATGGAAATCAATCTTGAATCAGATGAAAGAGGATTCTGTGTGGAAAAGCTGTTCGACTTCCACTTGTAGAGTTGTGCACCTCCTTTGAATGAGCTTTGGTGTGGATATGTAGGGGATGTGTGCTCAGTGGACTCAGGGGTTTGGTCTGCTCTGTTGCATTTGTTTCAAGATTCAGGTCACTCACAGGAGATGGGAGGACTGAAGGTTGAGAGCACAAACCTTTAAAGCCCAAGTCCCTAGCAATACATCATGGTTGTGGGGTGGAAGTAGACCACAGGAAGGAAATCGAGGGGAGGTAGGAGAGCAGAACTGAACTGGGTTGGCTGACTCACCTTGTAGCACTGGAGACTGACAGGAGGAAACCAGGAGTTCTCAGGTTGTGTCATGTCACTAACTGTGAGCTAGAGGGTGACAAACGTGGTGATGGTGTGACAGAACCCAGTGAATGTTAACTGCGAGCATCCATATGCTGGCCTGACCTGGAGACACTGGGGCAGTGGTTTTATTTGCGATGTCATAGGCTCTGTTTCTGAAACATGGCTGTGTCTGTTTGAAAAAGATCATTTCCTTAATGAGTAACAATCGATATTTTCAGTCTAAATTAACTAATTTCCACTGGATTATTCTGCTTGCTCTTGGGTAGGGTTTTTCTGTATTACGATATTTTAAGAGTCCAATTTGTCTTTTTGTGCATATAACTAAAAAATTATTTCTCTTTTAGCAAAAATGTAAGATGTTTTCAAACACCTGTTGCATATAAGGATATGATCACTTCCTATTTGGAGAGATCCAGTAACAACAGGTTTAGAGAAACTCTGGCAATCATGGTTCCTGTAGTTCTGGCAGAATTCTAAAGTATGTCAAGTGAATTCTGAACAAAGCAGTTCTGACTTTAACACAAACATGCTCCTGTCATGTTGGGCTGACTGGGTTCTGCTTCCTAATTCTGCTTTTGTCACTGTCTCTTGCAGGGATTTACCTCAGTATGGGCAGAAGCAGTGGCAATCCTATTTTGGGCGAACATTTGATGTTTACACCAAACTCTGGAAGTTCCAACAGCAGCACCGGTAAGGAAATGTAGGCAGATGCGTTGTGTGGGTGTAAGTGCAGTTTTTAATCTCTGGAATGCCCAGGGCCCCAGCTAAGATTGAAATTTCACTGTGTTGTTCAAGCATGAAGAGAGGGAACAGCCACTTCCTGCAGTGCTCACAGTCGGTGAGCGCTGTATTGAATTAAAATGTTGCAGAGTGTTCAGTGTGACTTTTTTAGCAAACCCTTTTGCTCTACCTGAGTGTGTGATGCTTCAATTTCTTACTGAGGAGGTGATGGATTCTGCAGAGCAGAATCTGGAATGGTGTGAAGTCTCTTGCTGCAGCGTGGGCTCTGATCCTTCACACCTTCCTCTGGCTGCATAGTCTGAGTGTTCTCCTGGGAAGTTGTGACCTTTTGTTGTGTGTATTTTGTGCAACACACTTCTGTCTGCTTCTGGCAAGTTTATGCAAGATAAATGGCCCTTACTGTGGGGTGTGCGTGCTCTTGGCTCTGTGAGGGGCTGCTGCTGGCAATGCTGCACCAGTAATGAAAGCTGAATTTGGCCCTGCAATGGCTCTTTGTCTTGTCTGGTGGGATGTTCTGGGAAACTGGGGAATCCTTTTAATCTTTCTTTTCTCTCCTGCGACATAGACAAGTATTGGACAATCGGTATGGGTTGAAGAGGTGGCAAATTGGGGAAATTGCTTCCAAGATTGGGCAGCTCTATTACCATTATTAGTAAGTAAGCACAGAAGAGGATTCAGTGGGCGATGCAGGGTTAGTGGCAGCTGCATGCCAAATGTCTGGATGCTCAGTCAGGAGGAGTCAGTGATGGGGCTGAGTCACGATGCCTGTTTCTGAATGAGGGCCCTGGGGGCTGCATGGGGTGCTGCAGGGAAAGGCCCCTGTGAGCCTGGTGCCAACATTGCTGGTCACTGGTACTGCCCAAGGACTTGGCTCCTGCCTCCGAGGTATCTTCCATGCGTGCTGCATTGGAATGTTGTGCAAAGGTGTGATTTAAAAGTCTGGAGCTTAATGTTCCTTTAGACTGTTCAGTGACCCTGTCACCTGTACGTGTGGGTGTAAGATGGGCAGCTTTGGTTGTTACCTGCAATCTGCCTTCCCAGAGTGAGATCTGCCTTTCATAGGATGGCACTTGAGGAGGGAGCTCTGCCCTGGATGCACAGGGTGGCTGAGGGGGCAGGAAGGGAGGGTTTGGCATGGCTTTCCCTCCGAGGCAGTGAGCTGATGCCCTTGTTCCCCCGCAGCCTGCGCACCTCTGAAACCAGCTATCTCAACGAGGCTTTCTCCTTCTACTCAGCAATTAGGCAGAGGTCGTACTACTCCCAAGTCAACAAAGAGGACAGGTACGTCTGAATGGAGGCCCTTGTTTTTTCAAGACTGGAAAGGTGTGTGGAAGCAGCAAGGAGCTATAAACTGTAGGAGCATAACTAGGATAAAATCTATGTCGTTGAAGGAAGTTTCTTTTAATCCTTCTGCCACAATTTAAAAAATCAGGATAAATAAGAGCTTTGCTGTATGACTGGAAGAATATTCTATTACCTGGTCCTGGATAGAAGGCTATTAACCCCAAATTTTGGTCATTTTAAATCCTGAGCGGTATCAGTGCTGGGAGCTGGAATGCTGTGGGTGGAAGGTAGGTCAGCTGGGCTGAAGCAGAGGAATCTACTGGATTCTCATCAGGCCTTTCAGGGGAACAGCAGCTCATACTGCAGTACCGCAAGGTTTGAAGAGCCAGCTGTGATATTTGACTCCCATGGCCCTGTCACCAAAGGAGGCTGTGGCTTTCTTAAATAATTTTTATGTCCCTGTACTCAATTTTAACTAAACCTCCAAGCAGCCAGGTGGCTATTCATCACCACATGAGTTCAGTAAAAACTCATAATCTGCAAGTGTTCAGCCCTGCTCTGGTCTTAAACTCTTCCTCTCCCTTACCCCTGCTACCTGCCTCTACTTTAATCTCAAATTTGGCTGTGGTGTTTTTGTTGTTGTGTCTAGGCCCGAATTAGTGGTTAAGAAGCTGCGTTACTATGCAAGGTTTATAGTGGTTTGTCTCCTGCTCAACAAGATGGATGTTGTAAAGGACCTTGTAAAGGTATGCTAAAATCGAGATAAAGGTGATGAGGGGTAGAAGGTTGCTGATCCTTGCTTCTCTAGTCTGACATCCAACATAGGGAGTACCTTCTGTGATTCAGAGATTTAGTAATTACACTTCAAGACCAAATGGTTTGGTAGCATTGTTTGAACAGCAAGTAAAAATATTCCAAAAGCTGCAGCCCAGACAGGGAGGTGCCCTGGGAGTGCAGCAAAGGAACAGCAGCAAGCTGCTCCCCGCAGCATATGCTTCCCAGCCCCTCTGACAACCTCGCTTCAAGCAGTTCCTGGGCTTGACAGCTTTGTGTAGGTTGCATTGCTGTCTGTGTCACAGCTCCCTTGAACTGCAGGCTTAGCACAGCTAAACCAGCCACACCATCCCCTTTCTCAAGGTATTTAAAGTTACTTGCAAGCTGAAATTTGAGTCCTTGGTATCCATAGCTTATGGTAATAACCAGTGACATAGTCGTGAGTGGGATAATTATACTTAACTCCAGATATTCTTTGCATTTGGACCTACGTAAAAGACGATTTGCATTGCCAGAACTCAGTGAAACGTTGGCATTCTGTGTGCTGAAAGAGCGCGTTTTGGCTGGCATGTTAGTCAGGAGTGTGCTGCATATGTTCTCGAGGAATTTATTTATTTATTATTCTTAAAGGCCAGCACAGCTAACCAAATACAAGGTTACTGACTGCCTGGTAAAGTCTGGTTTTAGGACTGACTGTGTCTGTCTCTGAACTGTTTACATCAGGAGCTGTCAGATGAAATTGAAGACTACACGCATCGTTTCAATACTGAGGATCAGGTGGAGTGGAACCTGGTTCTTCAGGAAGTGGCAGCATTTATTGAGGTGAGAATACTGTCCCCTGTAGTTGTTTCTGAGTTTTCTGTCTTGTTGATGGAAATGCTCCTGTATCATCACCTCTGTGAGGGAAGCAGGTGTGCCAGTGCAGGGACAGTCTGCCTGTCCCATGAATCACAGACACGCATTCACAGGAATATTTAAATATTACCAGAATGGGTGGCAGCATTATCATTCACTCTCCTTCTTTGCTTTTCATCTCCACAAAGGGAAGGCAAGCTGAAATAGCCAAACTAAAATTATTACGAATGTAGGAATATTTAGTTTATTCTGCATGAATTGTAAGGTTCTTGATGACATGTGACTCCTTAGGTATAGCGAAGCTAAAGCAGAGTCCATGTCATTGGAGGCTGTGTGCTTTTCTCTTTGCTGTACCTTCATGTGCTTGTCCCATGTATTTTTTGCAGTCCTTAAGAACTTTGCTTTTCCAGGTGCATGACCTTTACCCTGTAGCCTGCATATGAATATATAAATATATGTATGGCAAAGTAATCTAAAAAATCTGCCTCATTTGTGAAATATTCATTGTAAGTGCCGAGACCTGTGGACTTCTCTCTGACTGCAAATCTGTATGCTTTCCTGAGTTCTTGATTTATTCTGGTTGCTTTTTTTAGGCAGACCCTGTCATGGTTTTAAATGATGACAACACCATTGTAATCACCTCTAACAGGCTTTCTGAGACGGGAGCTCCGTTGCTGGAGCAGGGGATGATAGTGGGACAGCTTGCTCTTGCAGATGCACTCATTATTGGCAACTGCAACAACCAGGTAAAGGAAATTCTGGGCACCTGGGTTTGCATCTTTGGAGTCCCCCCCCATGACATCCCTTCTGATCATACAATGGAGATTCCAGCAGAGGAGAGCATTGAAATATTTTTATTGTGGTGGTTGCAGTGGTAGCAAGAGGAAGAGGGTTCTCAGAAGTAAGAGCTAAAAATCAAATGTTAGATATTAAACCTGTGGTACGCTTGTTTATATTCAACATGTCAATTAAGTAGGTACAATTGATTTTCATATACTGGATTATTTGTAACAACATTTAAGCATGAGAGACCTCTAAGATACATGGAGAAAAAGCTTGACTTGGGCTTTCATATGACTCACTCCAGCTCATTGCAACTTAAGTGACAACAGGAAGAGGTTTTCAAAAGACGTTCTAGGTCCTGTTTTTAGATGATAATGATAGTGAAGCTGTATGAATGTCATGACTTGTCTCTGAGCTCTTTTCAGGTAAGCAAGGGAGTTGTATTTAAACTACACTTATCTGTCTTTGTCAGATTTTGTCTGAATTCATAGTACACGGCCATTTCAGCACCTGATTTGTACACATCCCAGAGAAGCCTGTAATTAGGAAGCAGGGGTCTGCAGTGCAGTGACTTGGCCTGGTAGATCTGTAACAAATAGACTTTGTCTTCTGTGAGCTCTTCTGGAAGTCATTCGTAGCTCTTCAGAGATTCAGAGATGACACTGAGAGATCCCTGAGGGAGAATGGTCTCTCTGATGTGCGGTGGAGTCTCTTAGCTGGGTAATTCCAGAGAAATTCTATTTAATGTGTATCTGGCAGAATAAACTGTGTGGCTCTCTTGCAGGTCAAGTTCAGTGAATTAACAATTGACATGTTCCGAATGCTGCAAGCCCTGGAGAGGGAACCCATGAACTTGGCATCACAAATGAACAAGCCTGGAATGCAGGTGAGTTCCACTTCAGTAACAAACGTGGCAACACATCTTAACTGGGTTTTTTGTTTGATTGATTGGTTTTAAGTAGTTTACCCCTTCAGTATTGTCTCTGTGCTGAGCAGGTTAGTAAAGGTGGTGTAGCTTTCACTAGAAGTTAGTGAAGAGTAACTCAAACCCATGGACTCATCAGATTACTAAGTCATCTGAAAATTAAATGTCCCTTCAGAGAAAACATCAAGTGTTCTATCTGGGGCCAAAAGAAAATGTGAAGATTTTTAATTAATTGAGATGAAGTGTGAATTTTGTAATTTATTTCTTGAGTGATATTTGATATGGTAAGAAAGCTTTAGTTCACAAGTTTCAGTGTGGGATAATATATTAAGTTCTGGTTTGAATACTGTGCATCTTGCTCTACTGTGTAGTAGGAAATGCAGAATGGGCAGACCGTTTGTGTGGGTAGTGTGTTGGAGATGAGCATTCTAATAAACAGAAATTTAGAGGGTTATGAAACTGCTTTGATAATATCTGGTTGTTGGGGTTTTTTGAGTAGTATTTTGTTTCTTTCTTTTAACAGGAGTCAACAGAGAAACCAGCCAGGCGGGAAAACCCCCATAAATACCTACTTTATAAACCAACTTTTAGCCAGCTATATACATTTTTAGCAGCATCATTTAAGGTTTGTGAAATCGGTGAATTGATTTGTAATAAAAAAAAAATCCCAGACTGGTTTGAGACTGAACGAAATGTGGATCCCCACTGATCTGGAGAACAGAAAAAAAATCTTAAGAGTATTCTTTCGTTTCATAGCATGCCAAGCACAAACCAAAGTCAAGGAAGTGCATCACTGTTGCTCCTGACCACTGTTTAGCTACTGAACCTCCAGTCCTGTATCCCATTTGAACTGTAAACAAAGCTTCCTTTGTGAATTGTTTGGGAGCTGGGGTCTGCGTGGACCTTGGCAGCTTTTGGGTTCCATAGCTTGAAGAGCCTCAGATCTGGATAGATAGGAAAAGAGTCTGTGTGGAAGCAGTGGTTTCTCAGTGCTGCTTGGAGCTTTGATACCAGCTTAGAGGTTTGTGTGGGGAAAAGTTACAGACATTTCATCAGGTGACAGTGTTGGTCTTTGGAAGGGCTACATGGTGTGGCAGGGCAAAGCCGTGTACCAAGAGCAGGGCAAGGGGGAGCCAGAAGCAGGAGGAGCATGATTATAATGACAATGTGTTTCTGAAGGTGATGATTCGGTATTAAAATAAACTTGTACCTTTCTTCCCTTGCCACTGGTCCCCTTGTTTGCCTTCCAGGAGCTGCCTGCCAATAGTGTGCTGCTGATTTACCTGTCTGCCACGGGCGTGTTCCCATCAGGTCGTTCGGATAGTGAAGGTACAATAAAGGAATGCTCCCTGTCATGAACAGGGCTTGAATTCTCTTTATGTTCCAGGACAAGTGACCAAGAAAGATGTCACAAAGCTCCTTTTAAAAGACAAGTCAATTTGATTCTCCTGTCTACTTAGTAAGATAGCCTTTATTTTCCACAAACAATAATTAAATCTTTGTGTTTTAATTCGTGTGCGTTAACCTGAGAACTTTTCAAAGGACTAATCCAGTTTTTGATGCATCTGAAGTATTAAAAGCCTCCCAATTTTGCAGGCCACGTGGCTCAGTTGATGCATCAGCACAAAGTTCATAAAATGGCTCAGTGGCACTCTGATTCTTTCCAATGCCCGGCACCAGGAGAAATGTGGCCAGGACGTGGGTGGTGAAAGGACTCAAGCAGCTGCAGGGACTGGTCTATTTGCACGCTCATTAACCTGACAATTCAAGCCCTTCTCATGATTTTTGACAATTCCCCTCACCTCACCCTCCTGTTCTTTTCAATCTAGTAGAATATTTGGATGCAGCTGCAATGTAAAAGCTGAAAACTGGTTGGCAGAAGTAAACACGGTCCAAAGATCTGCTTATATAATTCAAGAAAAAAATCAAAATAAACTTTTTAACATCCTAAATGTTGTAAAAACCTCATCTGTTTGAGACTTGCATTCCTTTATAAGATGCATGCTTTGTCCTCCCCAGTGCATGATTTATAGAGCTCTCAAAATGTTAAAAGGAAAAAAAATCCCTGTCAGCTTTGGATGGTGGGCAGTGATTTTTTAAACGCTTTTAACATTTTACTTCTTGGTGCAGCTTGGTGATAGGTCCTAACTGAAGTGTGTTCTCTGAAGCCTGTGGTATGTCCCCATCTCTGCATGTGTTGTTTCAGCTTAAGACCTTGTGGCAGAGGTATCGCTGCTCAGTCACCTGGGGAGCTGCACAGCCAGAGTGCAGCTTTCACTCAATGAATCCATCACAACTGCGTTCTTTTAATAAGGTGGTGTGGTCTGCACACAGTTCTGCCTTATTAAAAGGGAGAGCAGCTGCAAGTTGCACTGTGCATTGCCTGCAAGCCGTGTGTTTGGCAGACCACGTGAGGTGTTTGTAACAGTGCTAAATTAATGTTTGTTCTGTTCCCGATTTTGTATCCCCAAAGCTTCCCTTAAATGGAAAGGTGCCTTGTATCCAAACCTGCAAAAATTGCATTTGGTGGCCAAATGTGGGTCAGCCAAGTCTGCAAATGTATGACAGAATGAGGAAACCCTAATACTTTATTTTACTAATGTTAGTGACATTTCATACCTTTACCAATGGCAGAAATATTTCTTGGTATCTTGTAGGATTTGATATTTTTTATAGCCATTGCTATTGTCTTTGCTTTCCATCAGACATTTAGGGGGTAGCTAAGTTTTGCAAATTTAGCAGAATATTCAGCTTACTGTGGGAACACATGTCCAGGGCGTGTGCATGTGAAACTTGTGAATTCTGACTTTGAAATCTTGAAATACAAACCTTTGCTACAGATTTGAAATCTGGTTAAAGCTGTTCTGTCCCTTTATCGTTCTGAGTTCTCTCTTCTCCCCTTTGCAGTGTTAGAACTGCAAATGACAGTAGTATTTCTAGTCTTTTTGATTCATTTAGCCTATTTTTGGATCAAATTCTGAATCTAGAATATGCAAACTCATACAGGAATTTTACTAAAGTATTGATTTTTCTGTATCAGACACGTAATGAGTTTTAATCTTTTTTCTCCATAGTGTAACAAGAGCCAATATTTGGATCGTTTGCATTAATGTTTTGTGGGTAAATAGTGAATAATTAAATTAGAAATTATGAAGTTGCATTCCTTCCTTCTATGTGATAGATGCTGAAATGTCTAAAAAAGCATAAAAAGGGATATGCAGTCAGTGAAGTCTCCACATTCCTCTCTCCCCTCCTTACAACGGCAGTAGTTCAGATTCCCTTAGTTTCCTGGGATTTGTTGTTGCTTCCTCCCTTTCATGTAATGACTAAATGTCTTAAGAGGGGTGAGTTGCCCCTGCTGATTTTAGCTTCCTTTTCCCACGTGAAGGTCCCTACGATTTTGGGGGTGTGCTGACCAACAGTAACCGGGACATCATCAACGGGGACGCCATCCACAAGCGCAACCAGTCCTACAAGGAGATGCACTGGTGAGTGTCGTGGGGCGCACCTGCGAATTCACAAGGGTTTGTCTTTAATAGGAGAAAATGCACCAATGCCTCCGGAATTCAAGCTCCTCGGTGCAGGACATCATAATGGGGATTGGCTTGAACACTTAGAAATTAATGTGCAGCTTTAAATGATTATTTAAACACTTCAACCTTACTTATGTAAGTTAGTATAAATTCTTAATTACTGGCAAACTTCAGATCAGTGGTGGATGACTTCTCAAGAAGTTAAGTATCTCCTGAACTAAGAAGTCATCCCACAGCCCATATTATAGACAAATATAGACAGTAGTGCAGTTGCTCTCTGAGGATGAATCGTGGGACTGGGGCATGGGAAATCTGCTTTTTATCTGGCTGTGGGCAACTGTATAGCTGAGACACTTGTGCAGTGTCAGAGCCGTGCAGCAGTTGTGGTGCTCTGAGTGTCCCTTTCTCTTTGCAGCCTTCACCCTGGAGATCTCTACCCTTTCACCAGAAAGCCCCTGTTCATCATCGTGGATTCTTCCAACAGCGTTGCCTACAAGGTAAGGCCCTTGGAGGCAGTTCCTCGTGTGGTAGGATACCGTGCCAACCCCTAGTTAGCTTACACTTTTAACAGGCTATTTTTTTAAACAGTTTGTATTCAGTCTTTCTTTTCTTTTGAGGTTGTGCATGCTAGTCAGGATCTGACCCTATGAATAGGAACAAGAAGGAGAAGCACATGAACAGCCGCTCATTGGAAAGTAATAAATCCTCCTGGAGGGAAAAAAGGTTCAAGATTTCCAAGGTCTCTGGTGGGAGGTTTACTTTTGTTTTATACCAAAGACAAATCTCGGTGTGTGTGCATGGGGGAGGGAGATAACTAATGTGCTTTTCTTTTTTCCAGTCATCCAACATTCAGTTGCTTTTAAGCAACAGAAAGGAGTCAAAGCATTGAGCCTGATCTTATAAAACACGGGGTGTCTGTGTCTGACAAGTGTCTGAACCAAGGAAGTAACAAGCCTCAAATTAGCATCCAGTGTTACTGTAGAGTGGTGTTTGCTTGGACATTGAGCCTCCTTCCTGGGGTGCTCTGGACTTACAGTAGAATTGCTGCATGCCAAATCAACTCTGGGAATCTGCAGTTCGGGTAATACAGAAGCAGGCACTGCACTCGTGGTGGCCAGTTGAATCTGGAGAGCATTACACACGTATTTCATTCATGAATGGGGTAATAAGAATGTGCTATATCTGGGGAAAGTGCCACTTCTTCTGTGTTCCTTTTTATAGCTCCATTATGTGCAGTGAGGGAAGGGAGCATCCACAGCTGCGTTTCGGAGGAGGAACAGGGACGTCTAGTGGCCAGAGGAACTTGTGCCTTGTTCAGTGTCCACAGGCTGTGCTGTTTGTTTGGAAGGCATGTGTTGGCCAAGGAGAGGTACTATATCAGTGGTCAGTGTGATTCAGGATAGTTCTGTACTGAGCCAGGGAGCTCCTGCCTGACAGCAGATAATGATCTGGCCTCTCTCTTGGGCCTTGGGTTTGTTGCAGCGTAATGTATCTCAGAGGGATTTTTAAATACCACTTTATTTAAGTTCGCCACACTGGTTTCAGAGCAAATCTGCTTTTTCTTGAATTCCCTTCCCCATCTAAATGGAGGGAAACACAACTGGAATGATGTCTTTCTGAGAAAGTGAGCATTCGGAAGGAAATTATTTCCCTATGCTCTTTCCTGACATTCATTCCAGTATAACATCAGGTGCATTGGTTTTCTTTCACGGGAAAAAAGTATGGCTTGTGTTAGGTTTTTGGTTTGGTTTTGGTTTTTGTACTGCCTTCGTCTCTATTAGAATTGTTAAAAGATGTCAAGGGTATCAGCTCTGTAAGAGAGCAAATCATTCCAGCTCTGGACAGACTGGGGTTCTGGGTAAAGCTTAGGGCAAAGGACCTGTTTGGGGCAGTGGATTTCTACATGTAGGTCTTGTGAGAATAATGTCAAGTGTTTACAGTAGAACTTGCTTTTTGTATTACATTTAAATTTGATAAATAGGTTTTCTTTAGGTTTTGTGGTCACACAGTGAGCAACTCTGTAACCTCCATTGTGTTTCTTTTCCTTGTTCTGCAGTGGGCTGACAAGGGTGTAAAACTCACCAGTCTGTTCAGCACAGCTGGTGGAGAGCATCCAGCTCTGCCTGTGTGGAAGGAGCACAGAAATGTGAGCTTTAGCAGTATTTCAGGACAGGATTATAGAAGTGGCTGTTAGGAGCACTGACCCAGATCAGAACAGTGTGGGCAAAACTGCGAGGAACCTAAAAAGAAATATCTTCTGCGTTTCAGAAGTGACATTCACCTTCCCCATCTCTTGCCACTGAACACAGGCAGACATGTGAGGGGACTGGTTTAGGTGTCTTGTTTTGTTTTCCACTGAAGGTTCCTGGCAGAGCTCTCAAGGTCAGTGTTTCCAGCCCTTGTTCACTCCTGCCTGTGGTTGTGCTGAGGTTCTTGTCCCCAGAGCGCCCTGACAGAGCTGTCCTGTGACTGTCCCCCGGTGGGCTGGGACGTGTCTGGCATCAACAAAGAGGTTCTGTGCAACCCTGTGAGGAATTGAAGTCAATACTGACTTTTTTTCCACGTGGCTGCTCTGATCCTTCCTGATAGCACAAGGAGCTATCCTGACATTTAAATGTCACCGCCAGCAGTACCAGCAGGAACAGCAACTGCTCACACATCTTTTTCTGCAGCCCGTTCCTGCTCTCCTGCACGCATCCCCGTCCTCTCCCTGTCTCCGGAGGACTTAAATGGTGATGACTGAAAGTAAGTCCTGCCAGGAAGTGACTTGCCAGTTTGTCAAATCAGCAGCACTTGAACAGCTTCCTCCCCTGTATATTTAGCTGAAAGTGGAAGATAACTGCAAATCGAGCATATCTACTGAAAGCCGTGAATTTTTTTCTAACACTTCCATTTAAATATAGCTGTCTGTGTGTTCTTGAAGGTTACCACTGCATATGTGGATGAAATAATATTTTTAAATCCGTATCTTCCTGTAGCTGTGGTTGTCTAGGATCATGGTAAAATGCAAAGGCTTAAAACCAAACCAAACCAAAACCTTCAGCCATTGAGATTTCAAGGCCATTGTCAGTGGTGTGGTATAAATTCCTATCTTAGTAAAGCTCAAATGTGAAGTGCCACTTTTTGGAGATGATGGGCAGTTCTTTCTTGGAAGGAGATGTACATGACATGCGTTGTAAACATCAGCAATACTTCTGTTGGAAAACTTGAACACTGAAGTAAAAAACCAGTAATTTTTGGAACAAAATGGGGTTTATCCTTTTTGGAGTTGTCCATGCACTGAAGGGGTAGGGCATTCCACATCCAGACCTCCTGTCAACATCTGGATTGCAGGGCAGGGTTTCCTGGCTTAACCCTGCTGGGACAGAGTCCAGAGTGCTCTCAGCTAGTGCCTGAGACCCACAAGTGACCCAGGGGTGCTCTTGGCTCTTGGACTGCAGGGCTGTTCTCACTGCTGGCGTGGCTGCTTTGGTCTGTAACTGAGTGACACCCGATGGAATTAATGAAACATGTCCATCTGCTCATGGTACTGAGCATATGAGTTACTGGGGAAGGTAAAACCTTGCCAGTGTGTGTACAGTTCAAACCAGCAGTGTCTGGGGTGACTCCTGGAGTTTAAAATGTTTCTTTCACCAGTTCCTCGGCTGGCCTGTTACTGTCTGCAAGGGAGTTGTCTTTGTTTTTTCCTTAGAGACTAAACCTTATTATCCAGTATTATCAGTCTTCCCTGGGCTCCTAATGAACTAGAAGGGTTTTCAGCACTCTGTCAGAGATGGGAAATGTTTTATTTTGATTAGATTAGATTTCTGTCTTTAGTATTTAGCAGATCAAATTAATTCTGTAAAACTAATATAACTGAAATATACTGCCTGGAAGGGAAAGTTAATTTGAATTATGCAGAGGCCAAAAGGAATTAAAAAATTACCTTTTTGAGGATTCTACACAGGCAAATACTAGTGGTGGTGTGTGTCTTACATTTGTAAACTGCAGTTCTAAGAATCTTATCTGCAGATGTGTGTCTGGCACTTGTATGCTCTGGAGGTGGGGTCTGAGTCTGTACTCTGAAGGGATGCAGACAAAATCACATTTTCTATAGCTTTGCAAGCCTCCAGTTTTTAGAAAGCTGTCTGGTGACAGCTAATGAGGTTGTGTGCATGACTTTTGGCTTTTTTCCATGTGTGACATTTGTTTACCACTAGACAGATACACAATAGGACTGTTACCAGGTAAATATTGGTGAAAGTGGACAGTGGTGGTGTTTCAGGTTCTGGAGAAATTCTTATGCAGTTGGACATTTTGGCAACATTTAAGGTGCTGGTGAAAGGGGCATGAAATGAGTGTTGTAAAACGAGGATTCAGTACAGCAGATGTTAAGGTTGTGACATACTTGCTTTAAAGGAAACTTACTTTAAAACTTTTCTCTGGGCCCTCCTGTTTCATCAGACTCAGCTCCTCCTGCCAGAAAGAAAAGGGGAAAGAAATGGTTTTGACTGGGCAGTTCAGTTGGTGTTGAGGGAAGATGCTAAACCCAATTGCTTTCACTTTTACTGCAGAACATGATTTTTTTATTTTCAAGTAATATGTTACTACTGAGAGCCATATATCAATGAAATTTGTGTCTGCCATCAGTAGGAATGAAATGAGAGTATTTTAATTCCTTTAAATTGTAGTTGGTTATATTCATTCTGTGCTGTGATCTCTGAGTAAGTGAACTTGTCAGGCTCATTGCCAATGCTGAGCTGTGTGAGGGGCATTAGTGTCTTCTGTCATTAATATGATTTGTACCCTTGACGACAAGCAAAGTGACCATCAATACTTCAAAATTCTTATCTGTTACAGAATTTCACAAACTTATTTGGACAACCATTGGTGTGCTTGCTTTCTCCAACAGCATATCCAAAAGCATTACAAGGTATGTGCAGTATTGCATTTCCCAATGAGCTGCAGTTGCGTCCTGTATCTATCCCAAAGAGAACTTAGATTCCTCAGGAAAAGACAGCTTTTCACTACTGTGTAACCCCTAAATTTCTGCACCAGTCCCTGAAAGTGGTATGATAAAGCTTAGCTATTGTCTGTGGTAAATAATTTGTTCCAACGCTGATGACATTTCTCCAGATGGCTCCAACAAGAGCTGGGAGCAAAGGCTCTCCTACACAGAGACTGAGGAAGAGGCCAGCCCAGCGTGGGCTGATGGTGGTTATTGCAACTCTGGGCAGCTTTATTGCTCCCAGAAAGGGAGCAGAGTCACTTAAGGTGTCGTGGTGTTAATGCACGTCTCCAGCAAGCCTTTATTGCCAGTCATTGATCAGGCCTGCACGAGAGAAGGTGTAACTAACACACAGGAGTAGCTCCTCTGATGGAATTTAGCGGGTGAGCGACCTCGTTGTGTGGCAGGGACAGCGTTTCTGTTTCATATGCCAAATGTATCCCTTTGTCTATTGATTTATTTTTCCTTTTAGATCAGTCTCAGCGGGGTAGCCTCTTCACACTCTTTCTGAACAATCCCTTAATGGCATTCCTGTTTGTCTCTGGATTATCAAGCATGCGCCGAGGATTGTGGGAGAAGTGTCAGGATTACCTCAGAAAAATCAACCGGGACATTGCCCAGCTGCTGACCCACTCCCGATCCATCGGTACGGCCTGGCCAGGCACAGCTGAGCCTTTTGGAGCGTTTGGGCCTTTCTAAACTGAGCTTTCTTTGCCTTCTCTGCAGATCAGTCCTTCCTGCAGTTTTTTGGGGATGAATTTCTTCGCTTGCTTCTCACAAGATTTATCTTCTGTTCGGCTACCATGAGGATGCACAAAATCTTCCGGGTATGCAGGGATGTCCGTGCCTGTGGGGGAGCTCCAGGCCAGGCCTGTAGAACTGCCCTGGCTCAGGTGGGAGGGTCCAAGGGCTGAGCAGGTCCGGGTGACCTCAGAAAGGTGCCTGATGCTCACATGCTCTTCCTGCAGCTTGCACTGAGGCTGTGCCTTTGTGTCTCTCCAAGGGCACGAAGCCTTTGGCTTGCAGGAGCCCAAGTCCTGCACGTAACACAGTAGGCACACTCCACTTCAATTATGTCTCTCTGGACAGCCTTGTCTGCCAGAAAAATTCCTCTTAATAACTTAAGATTATTATTTCTACACAACCAAAAAGGTATAGAACAAGAATATAAGAGGAAGTGGGGAGGACTGGGTCATTATTTCTGGAATGTATTAATGTGAATGGGTTTTGAAAGGTCTTTGAAGTGTAAATGAATACGCTAAATAGGAAGATGGTATTTTGCCTCCCTGTTGGTTAAAGCTGTGCCAACAGAGAAGTCTGCTCTGCATCTACACCATTTTATGTGCGTGTTGGCATATAAACTGCCTGCTCCATTTTAAATACTGCAGGGAAAAATGGGACTGGAGCGTTGAAAGCTGCAGTATTCAGTTGTAGAACTGCAGATGTCCAGCAGCTCTCCAAGGCTAAGTCACCTACCTGGGCTGCTCTGATACCAGGGAAAAGAAGTAGGTCTGTGTCAGTGGGGAGAGATTTGCCCCCAGTGTTGTAGAGATTTGTTTTAGGATGAGATGAATCTCCCACTGGAGATTACATGTCTGTAATTTCAAGAAATGAACTCCAGCCTAGTAGGTAAGTACAGGTGAATATTTTTTTTGTCTCTTTTAGTGGTTTCTTTTTTTTTTTTTTTTCTGCAAAGCCTTAGTGAACATGCCAATAACTATCTGAGATGAACAGGCATTTGTATTACCACTGTGTCCATCTCTGAGTTGGAAAAAGAAAACTGAAAATTCCAGAATATTTTCTGTCTCTGTGCCATACTGACTAGATTAGGGTGAAATTGGCCTTTTGCAGTCTTCTTCCTAGAGGGTGTGAAAGAAATGAATGTCTGATTCTCTTTGTTTTCACTGTCATCTAGCAGGAGACTCGAAATTATCCTGAATCTTATCCTCAGCTGCCAAGAGATGAAACGGTGGAGAACCCTCACCTCCAAAAGCACATTTTGGAGCTGGCTTCCATACTGGATGTTAGGAATGTTTTCCTGGAAAACACACTCGATGACTATTAAAAGAAACTGTCTTACTGCAAAGGGGATTCCCTGGCCACAGATTTTGAATGGTGCAGTTTTATAATGTGAAAATCATAAAAGGAAGTACTTGATTTTATTTTTAAATTTAGGACCATTATTTTAAAAAGTAATAATAAACAGCTGTTAGTTGAGCTGTTCCATTCTGTATGGGGTCAATTTTATAAGCAGAAGTTTTCATGTCTTTTAAATGTTAAGCTAAAGAATCACTAGAGGTTTATTTCTGGTCTTGTGGCTGTCAACCACATTTCCAACAGCTGATCCTAAGCATAGAAATATTATTGGTTACCTTTATCCCACATTTGTGGAAATCCTTTATTTTTATACAATTTTAAGAAATTGGAAAGAAAAAAAATCAACAGAAAAAAACCAATATTTTATCCCCAAAGAGTTTGGATTTGAAATGGTAAAGATGGAACAACACAGTGCAAACCAACAATAGCAATAACACAGATTCCTTCATAACAAATATATTTTTTCAGTCTTAGGCAAGTGAGAAGACAAAACTGTGGATAATTAAGTTGCATTTGGAGCAGTGCTTTGAAGTGAATTTTTAAAGATAGTTAATGCTCCCCATAAGTTTGACGCAGCAGTTTTCTGTATGAACTGTGTACTGCTGGCCAAGGACCTGGTTGGGCAGGTGGTCAGTAGGTGAGCAAACTGCAAACCCTGAAAGTTGGCCCCCACCTCCGAGTCGTGTGGGGCATCCTGCCACAGGAGGAGGGGGCATTCTTCAGTTGGAGGTACTATTTAGAAATTCCAGCATTTCCAGCAGGTGTTCCCCCTCCTTTCAGCGTGTGGATGCAATGTGTGGCTCCCAGAGCATGCCCACTCCCTGACAGGAGCTGAGAGGATGTCCTGTACAGCGCTGTACCAGCCCCTCCTGCTGCTCGTGTGTCTGACCCCGCTGTGCCACAGCCCCGTGCCCTGGGAGAGGTGCTGACGTTCCCCTTGCAGGTGAAACCAAGTGGGAGCTGCCATAACCCCCTGGATGTTTTGCATGTCCCCTCATGGCTCAGTCCTGCCCTGGAGCCAGGAGCAGCGAGGGGCTCCCCAGCCCAGGAGCTCCGCGTGGGTGTCTGCAGGAGGACAGTGGCCTTAGGGAAGGGGCTGGCTGCAGAAGGCTCCTGTGGCTGCTGGAGAGTGCTGGCTGGCCCACATGGGACTGCACTGCCCGCCCTGCAGATCCAGGGGAGCTCCTGGCAGTGCAGGACGAGCAAGGATGAGGGAATGGAGATACTTTAAACTATTAAATGGAAAAGCCAATTGTCACTGTTCCATGGGCTGCTAGAAAAGAAGTGAGAGGACGAGTCCAATCTGTGCTTTTTGTTGAACCCCAGCCATGCCTCTGTGCTTAGGTGGAAACAGTGCAGAACTTGGTGACTGCTGTAGTATCGTGGCAGTCCTGGGTGCAGAGCATCACCCAGGGTGTCACCTGGTCAGCCAGAGCAGCTCTGGTGGATCCATCTGCTAAGGGAGCACAGTGTGGAACAGCAGGAACGGCTGCAGTGCAGCTGGGGAGTTCGCATGAAGGTTCTCTGTAGCTGGGCTGAAGCTTGCACCATCCATTCTTTATTTCCCAAGTGTACAAAATCCTGTGAATGCTTGTGTTTGTCCTAAGCAGTCTTGAAGCTGGTACACTGAGACCACCCCCTTGGTGCTGCTCTTTGGACTCTGGCAGGACTTCATTTCCCGGGCTGTGGAGTCTGTTCTAACGAGTGTGTGTTCGTGTGTGTGCATGTGTGTGCTCGGCGTTTGTGTGTGTATGTACAGCACACCTACATCTACTGGCTGGTGTAAATTGTAAATATGTATATATGTATAGGTACTTGTATATGTATTAAAAAGAATGAACCACTACAATGTCTAGATACAAAATTTATATATACACACATACGCCATGTTGGGTGTATTCCACAAGGTGCTGCAGATCATTTGTGGTTGTACTAAAGGTTGTGGCTCTTCTTCCACTGTAATTTGCTGTTTCCAGGGACTTACCCTTGGACCTTGAAGTAATTGATAACTGATTCCAGGTACAGGAGCCCTTAGTTAGCCAGGGGAATGGGTACCCCTGTATGTATTACAGTGATAAGATCCATGTATTTACTGTGAAGCTGATCCCTGCCTTTCTGCCTGGTAGGAGGTTCCCAGTTGCTAAAATGTGGGATTGTATGTGGAGGCTAAAGATGCAGGAAGCCTTTAATGCAGCAGCAAGTGGCAGGTTATCTTTGCCCTGCCTGCTGTTCCTCCACCAGCAGTGTTCAGCTTGCATGGAAAAAGGGAATTGAGTTTTCCCCAGCTCACTGCCTTCCAACCAAATGCTTTTTCTTTGCTTTAGCTTTTGCTTTGATGAAGCTATTCTTATTTTGTTTCCATCTCTGTGGAAAAGAAAAAAGTGTGCTGTTTCCAAGCATAGGATTGATGATGATGATGATCCCACTGGTGTGGGCTGGTGAACCTCTGGGACATTGCTTGTGAACTGACTGGGAAGGCCTTGGTGGTCCTCACCTTGTTTAGCCAGGCTGATAGGTGGGGAGTCCTTGCTTGTGACCTGAGAGGCTTCTTCCACTTGCAGCCCTTTGAGGAAGTTCTGTTTGCTTTTTGCCAAGGTAGATTTCATCAGAGAAGAATGCACTTTTTGAAATACAAAATGCCCTGAAGAACCTGGAATGTAGGAGGAGAATATAGGCCTTGAAAATTAGTTCAGAAGTTGAATTTAGCAGCAGTGACTGTCACAGTCAAAAATTGTTTCTTGAGGTTCTTAATTCTCCTCTTACCTGCTGATCTTTGTTAGAAGGTCCAGTGCTGGGACGTGTAAAGATAAAGATTTCACTCCTGTTGTTTTGGGAGTATGGAATTGTACTGTGGAAGCAGAGGGCTCATACGCTCTGTTTGCTCTAGCTGTAGCTAGGATGAGTGTCTGGTCTTGGATTTTGAGCCAGCCCCTTCTTTCCCACCCAAAGAACTGCATTCAAGATGAAAATGTTGATATTTTCCCCTCCAAGTAAAAGCTTGTCTTGTTTGAGCTGAGTCATTCTAAACTTGTGCTACTGTGTGCTCTGTGCTATGGTCGTAGGTACCTTTCGGTGTATGCTTGTGTGTACTGAAGAAAATCTGGTTTCTGTATCTCGCAGTCCTCAGTATGGAAGCGAAGCAAAGACTGAACCATTTTTAAGTGAGAAGAGAACAAATCCTTTTCTTCTCAGGCCTGATGCCTTCCCTCTTGTCTCGCTCTCCCTTTCTCCATGTATCTTTATTGCTTATATTAGCGGAGAAGACTTGCCAGCACCAGGCAATGCCAAATTAAAGGGGTAAATTCTGCATGTAACACATTGAGAGGACAAGGTGAACTGGACCAGCTGTGTCCTTTCAGGACTGCTCCTGCCTGGCTCCCTACTCCCTGCATGTGGTGTGCTCAGATGAATCCTGCTCCCACAGTAGGTTTGTGCTCCTGCTCAAACTGGCTTTGGAACATCTCGCCAAAGTTACTGCTGTTGCCTTTTTCTCCCCTTTGACTTCTCAAAGTAACAGTGATAGGGCAGTGCAGGGTTGTGGGTCTTTAATGCTCTGGTTTTTAATTCCTCTTGGGATGTGATGTGTCATTTTGCTTTGTGCACCAGCTAAGTGGAGCACTAACTTCCATGAGCTGTGCAAACAGGACTTGCTCCCTGGAGTGCATTCTTGAGAAGTTTTGGGACCTTTCTTTGAGTAGTTCATCAAAATAATGTCTGTCAAGTCATGACTGACTAACCCCCTCAAGACTGTTCCCCAGGGAGATGTGCAGAGATGTCTTTAAAGGATCATAGGAAATAGATGGGGGCAACAGGAAATTTGGCTTCAATTAATCATCTTCAAAAGTGACAATTTGAGTAGCTCTGGTCAGGCTTCTCCCCTGAGGATGGGCTGGAAGTGCTGTTCCATAGCCCATCCCTGGCACGCGTTAGGAAGCACCTCCCCTGCCTCACCGCCTTCCGTGTCCTGTAACCATGCTGTGCTGCAAGTCTGCTCCTTCCCAAAGCTAAAAATCTTGGAATCTGTCTGAACAACTGTTTTGTCTTGAGGGTTTTTTTTTGTAAAAGCTTTACCTGTGTTCAGTTCCTCAGTAAGTGTCCGAGTGCAGCTCAGTGGTGCAGCAGCAGCCGAGCCTCACTCATTCCTGGGGGTGTTGGTGGCTGGTCTATGGTGGCTGTGGCTGCTCCTGGGGCTGAGGGAGCACTGCAGGCAGGAACAGTTACATGATCAAGGGAAAAAAATCTAATACAGAGAGCTGGGAACTGCTCTGTGCACCTTGTAAGGTCAGACTGGACACAGCAGCCGGGGCAAAGCTTTCCAGAGCAGATGATACACTCCTGAAGGGGCTCTCTTACATTTGTAACTCCTTTTAGACTTCTAGAGCAATACTGTTCTGTGACCAAATGTATTCAGGTGCTTTGAAGATCAATAGAGATCTGCTCATTAGAGCAGAGGACATGCGTAACTGCTTTAGATTTAGGAGTGACAGCCACTTCTTGTTTTGATGTCTAAACAATTACTATGCCAAGACTGAGGAGAGTTAGTTGAGGATTTCTGAATCTGACATTTTTTGGGGTTAAGGACTGTCTCTGAATTCTGCCCAGATGCACACATAGATGTTTTGTTCCTGGTTTCATTCCCGTTGGGAGCAGACCCCAGCGCAGCTTGCTGGCCTGCAGGAGCCCCAGAGCAGAATGGATCTCACCAGCCCCGTCCCAGCAGCTGCTCCTTCCTGAATAAGCCCTGCTGGGGTTTATTGACTTCACATATGGCTTTTGGCACGTGTTTATTATCATTCTGCCATTGAACTGGTTTGTTGGGAGCAGGATTCTGCCTCATGCAGGCTGAAAAGCACAAGTTGCTTCTGGCCTGGGCACAGCCCAGCGAGAAGGATGAGGGGAGCGCAGGTGGGAGTGTTGGGAGCGTCCCGAGAATGCAGAGGGACGTGCCTCGGGCAGCCCGGCTGCGGAGGTACAGGGAGCCTTTTGCCTCTCTGAGAATCAAATTATTTATTACCAAAAGTAATTTTATAGTGAATTGGTTTAAAGTTATTTTACAGCTGTGTGCCTGTATATCGTATTTTGGTAAAAACGGATATTTTCCTTAAAATATATAGAGATATATAAATAAACTTTTTTTGGAGCAAATGGACTTTTTTTGCAAGGGATCTGTAATCGCCAAAGCAGTGTGATGCCAGAAGCGACTCTGCCGCTGTCGGGGGAGGGAAGAAGCGACTTTGTGTTACTGCTGGACACTGCGGGGAGAAGCGAAAGCCGCGATGGAACTGGGCCCTGCCGCTTGTCCGAGCGCCAGCCCCGCGTCCTGCTCGTCACCGCCTTTCCAACCTTTCCAGAGACTTTGGAGCAGATTTCCGTTCGCTTTTGTCCCCACCGCGCCGGGGCCGCTCCCGCCC
>WBMY01010407.1:44984-74267 GCA_013397315.1 Donacobius atricapilla
GCGTTTGTGCGGTGCCGGAGCCGTCCGCTGTCCCTGTCCCGGCCGCCGCCCCGGCCCCGCCGGCGGACTGTGCTGTCAATAAATTGTGGTAAACGCTCGTACCGAGGCGCCTGGTCCGCTCCGGGGGGATACGGCGGGACGGCGGATCGCGTGTGGGTGAGGGCCGGGCTGGGGGGAGCCGCCCGCTCCCCGGGTCCCGGCCCTGCCGCCGTTTGGGGCCGTTGGTTTGGGACTTTAACGGATTCTGCTCTGGGAGACGCGATTTTTTAACGTGCTGTAACAGATGCGATGCTAAAAGGTTTTCTGTTACCTCTAAATGATTCATACCGGTGGGGTTTTTTAGTGTGGAACCCATTTCTGTTTGATTTTCAGGTGCTGCCAGGCCTTGAGGGCTTTAATGGCACTAGAAATGCAGTGAACCAGTGGATGAGGCTCAGAATTCAGTCTCAGCATTTGGAAGCTTTAGACAAGAGCATCAGTGTATTAAACGTTGGAGGTGGTGGCTTGCCAAAGGACCTGGATATTTGAGGGCTGTAGAGCAGTAAAATGTTTGCCAAATTGAAGAAGAAGATCGCGGAGGAGGCAGCGGTTGCTCCCAGGCCCGGAGGAGCCGCCCGCATCCCCAGGTCTGTCAGTAAGGAATCGATCACGTCTGTGGGAGCAGACTCCGGAGACGACTTTGTGAGTTACACCTTGCCTTGAAAGCTGATTTCTCCGACAGTGTTTTTATTGCGGTTTTGCAGACAACCGTTTTAAGCCTAGTGTGAGATTTGAATAGGCTCTGTGGTGTCTTTGTAAGTGTATCTCTCAATGCGTAAATGTATCATTAGCCTGAGTGAACTTAAATATTTTAAGAGAAAACGTTTGTTAAACATAGTACTTGCCCATGAGGCTTCCATTCCTATGTAAACATGAGTTACAAAGCTGTTTCAATACAAAACATTCATGAATAGACGTAAAATACTGAATACAGCTGTAATTTTGTGTGAGATACGTGTTAGTAAAATGAATTACTGAAGCATCAAATCCTAGAATGGTTTGGGTTGGAGGTGACCTTTAAGCTCATCCCTCCATGTCCAGGGACGGGACAGCCACAGCTTCTCTGTCATTAGAAAAACCAGCTACATGCTGGCCAGTTTTCATTTTTACCTCTTGCCTTCCTAGTACTCTTCCTACCCGAGATGTTGTATATATCTCTGCTGAAGATGTGTGCAGTGTTGTTGCACCCAAAACTACTGTAGTTCCTTTCTTTCCTTGTCAAACATTGTGTGAACAAGTGGTGAAATTCCAGGAGCGTGTGGGTTAAATGAAAGCCTGGAATGCTCTGGCACCTCTGCCCTGGATGGCTGGCTGTCTCATTTTTGAAAGCCTGGATTAAGGCAGTGTCACCCCACTGCTGGAGCCAGGAGGACCCACTGCAGAGCCAGCAGCGAGTCTTGTTTGCTGTCTGCAGAGTGAAGAAGTTATTTACACGGTTGAGCTTTAAATAATTTTTTTTGAAGCTCATCTGAAATTTCAGTTTTGTTAAGCAGGAAGCTGGAGCTCCTAATGTTTAAATACATTTTATAGTGGATATATATTAGTCTTGTGTTTCTCTGAGTTTTTTTTCTTTAGCACTCAAGACGTTCTCATGTAGAAGTTCTGTTTACCATCTTGCAAGTTTGTAGAACAGAAAACAAATAATGGCAGTGACTGAAGTCTTGAGTGGTTTTCAGAAAACCTGCAAGAATTAGTTGTTGTATCAATATTCATTTAACTGCTCTTGCTATTGATTTTTATGGAGCAAAAACCACCAGAGGCCTCATAAGTCAGTTATGCAGCAGACTCTATGTGGACAGATTGCTGCTTCTGGGCTCCAGTGAGTTTATCCCACCTGAAAAGCATTACTGCTTCTTTTCTAATGACTTTGATTTTCGTGCCTCTGTCTTTGGCCTTCCTGGTGCCTGTGCTGTAGAGCCTGATGTCCACCCCCTCAGTCATTCCATCCCCCCATTTCCTCAGTGGCAGTTTGGACAGCCCCAGCTCCTTCCCAGGCCTTGTGCTCTGAGGAGCAGGCAGCCTGGCACTATCAAGCCCTTGCTGGTTTTCTCTTTCAGCATTTTTTACACATTCTGCTGTGCTAGTACAATTTTCCCCTCTCTGTGAAAAACAAGTGCTATTCCTAGGCAGGAGAGTGGTTATTATCCCAGACTTAATGTATGGCAGGGTCACTTTTCCTAAATTTTTTAAGTTACAGGGTGTTGCTTTTCTCCTAAGGCTTCTGATGGAAGCAGTTCCAGAGAGGATCTCTCATCCCAGTTGTTCAGAAGAAATGAACAAATAAGAAAACTGGAGGTGAAGTTGTCTGGTATGTGCCCTGATACATATAAAACTCTTTACTTTAGGAAATGTTTTCCTTTGAATTTACATGATTGAATTTATTAAAAATACACGGGGTTAGGGTCTTTTGAAAATTGATTTGTAGCAGCCCTGTTGATTGACAACAAGGGAGCTTCCAGTATCATTAATTTTTTATGAAGGCAACTGGGTCTTTGCTGATTTCAACCATCAATTTCTGTGATTCCTTGGAACAGCTGGGGTAGCTTTCTGTCCCATGTTTCAAAGTGTCTGTCCCCACTTGTGTGCAGTGGTTTGTTTCTCATAGAGTCTGAGCTTTCTGATGTTGACAGTAACACAGTGCCGTCCTTAAAGAGATGGGCTTGGAAATGAAGGAGGAAAAAAATAATTCGACATAAAAGAGTCCTGAGGCTTTTTTCTTTTGAGTTCCGTGTTCTGTAAGGCTGTAGTGAAGGCTGGCACTGCTCTCCGTCCTTGTTGTAGGGAGGGGATCAGAGACTGGGCTGAACTGTGTTACACTGCTGCTTCCCAATGCTCATGAGAGGCCTTGGAAATTTAGGAAAGGTTACAGCAAGATCAGGATTGTTTTAATTTATTCCAGAGACTTATCAGGCTTCTGGTCAGTTCAAGAAAATATAGGCTTCAAAAATTATTTCACATGGAATTTGAAAGGCCCAAGTGCTCATCTTCTTGCACAAGGTAAACTTACAGTGCTGGCTGGGGCAAGAGAGAGAGGCTCTGAGTATCAGGAGTCTCATGCAGGCAACCAACCAGTGAGTAAATCCTCTTTTCCATTGGAGAGAAACTTCTCCAGGGTGTGTGTGTACCCTAGTTTGGTTTTTATTCCCTGCCTCCTGCGTCAGTTCAGCTGAGTGATGGTGAGGGCAGTGCTGTGGGACTGGGACAACGAGCAAATGGATGCAGTGGCCATGAATTAACTCTTCCTTGCACCCTCCAGTGCCAGATATCTTTCCTGAACAGAGTTAAATATGTCACTGTCCTGGGCTGAAGTAAAAAGGGAGGGACAGTTGTTCATTCTCTGGTTCTGCTCTTGTCTGTGTGACTGACACCCCTGGGACAGGCCCTTCTGTTTTTGCCAACCCTGTGGACAGTACAGAACTATTTGCTTGTGTTCATTGTTGTGGTCACCCAAGTTTCCCTCAGCAGGAATGATTTTCTGATTGAGAAAATCATCATCGTTTGCCACTCATCCTTTTTTTCTTTTCTTTTTCTTTTCTTTTTTATTTTTATTTTATTTTATTTTTTTATTTTTGTGTTACCCTAAAAATGTCCTTCCCCAATGTCTGTCCATTCCTGGTCTCTTCTTCTCCCTCCTCACACAAGATTATGCTGATCAGATCCGAAATCTGCAGAAGATAAAAGAGAAGCTTGAAAATGCATTAGAAAAGCATCAGGATTGTACGTATTTTTCTTTTTTTTTTCCTTCTTGTTCAGTTAAGTTGAAAATTGCTGTGGTTGGAAGGAAAGAGGTTTGGTGTACAGGTGTGCTAATGATTTCCTTTCAAGCTGTGCACCTCCGTACTGTGAACAATTAGAACACGAGTTGTTACCTCTTTTACAGCATGAAAAGCAGCAGCAGTGTGTTGAACAAAGTTGTTATTATACTCCTCCTGCCAAATTTGGGGCTGAGATGCAGGAAGGACCTTTTGGAAACCCACAGCTTTGTTTTAATCCAGCAAGGAGCAGTATTCCTGTCTGCTGTTAGCTTTGGCTCTGGGCCAGTGTGCAAGCAGCGTGAGGGAATGAGAGGCACAGCGCTAGTGCTACAGTCAAGATGGGGCTAATTACTTGCAGGAGAAGCTCTTTAAAGTTATAAATAACTTACAGAAAAGTGAGAAGCAATTCTAAAAGATGAGTTTTTAATATAGCTGGTGGTTCTCTGTTGGTAGCCTCCATGAGGAAGTTTCAGGAGCAGAATGAAGCTCACCAGGCCAGTCGAGCCAAGATGGCTGAAGGAATGGCTTTGGCCTTGGAAAAAAAGGACAAGGTAAGGGACCTTGAGCAGGACTTCTGACTCCCATGACCCTGATGTTTTAAGCAGGTGTTGCTATTAATTAAAATAATTGTTCAGCGCTGTGTGTGAGTATGGCCGCGCTGAGGGAAGGAGGGAGTGATGAGCTCAGTGCCAGGAATGGTGCAGGACCTGCCACTGCTCAGACTGTCCCAACTGGTTTTAACACGAGCCCGCAAAAATTCCTAATGAAAGGTTAAGCTTGTGCTTGGATAAGATTCAGTGGCAGTAAGCCTATTGTCACTTTTATTTTACTTGCATGAAACTAATGTATTTGTGTAGCATAAATGATTCCTCAGCCTTTATCTATTCAAGCACTGGCTGTTACTGTACTGCTGCTGATTTGTTTTTTAATTGTTACCAAAGCCTAGTATCTCCTAACAATACAAATTCTTTTTCTTTTTTTTTTAACCATGATTGCTGTCCTTGAAAGTCTACAAATGGATTTTGATATCTTTTTTCTTCTTTCTTTCTTGTTCAGGAGTGGATGGAAAAGCTTGGTCAAGTTGAAAAGGTAATTAACCTTGGATGTTTTTCTCAGGGGGTGTAGTGTGTAGTTGTCTGTATTTGCAAAAATCATCTTGCACACTTCCAACTCTTAACAGAACTCAGCTCTGTTCATCCTTTTTTATTATTTGGTCTTTGTTCAGTGGGAGAGGCCAATCATTTGCTTTTTGTTACCAGCTTAAATGCGTGGGGAGGTCTTTCTGGTTTTATTTTTCAGAGGGAAAGTAAAGAATGATGCGTTGTGATGGGAAAGTTGTCCTTCTGTAAGGTGGAACATTGTCCATTTTTAAGAGTTCAGTTTAGATGGTCATTGGTGGCATTGTGATGAATTCAGAATTCTTTTTACGTTTTGTTGAAGTTTGGTAATTTGCACTGTGACATGAATCTGAAAAGATTTCTAGTTCTATGCTGAGCACTATCAGGAGCTATAGGGCTGCAAGACAAGTTTTCTTTCCCAGAGAGTTTAGGTAAACTCCCATTAACTTGACACGAGCATACAGATATTATTTGATTTCCTTTGGTTCTGTTCATTTATCAGGAAAAAAAAATGCTTCAAACACAGTTACAAGAAATGAGGGAGCAGAGTTTGAACCTTTTCCAAAAACGAGATGAAATTGATGAACTGGAGGGCTTTCAGCAGCAGGAAATGGCCAAAGTTAAACACATGGTAAGAATATTTTAAACTTTTTATTTGCTAAAATTTTTACTAGGATATTAAGTTAGTGGTAGCCCAGCATTCATTATTTCAGCCCTTACGCTTGTACACAGATTTGGTTCGTGTCAAAATCCCAACAGTAGGTACTGAACAGAGTATTACATCGTTTATTATCTCACTTAATTCAGCCCACAAATTACTAAAACAGGCAAGTTTCAATGCAAAGGTTTATCAGTGTTACTGGTCATCTGTAATGCCAAAGATAATCTCCTAATATTCAGCTTTTGAAAAAGGAAGAATCTCTGAGCAGAGCAGAGCAGGAGCTGGAGGCGCGTGCTCAGGAGCTGGCCCAGGCCAGAGCGGAGCTGCAGGAGGCTCGGAGCGAGTCCTCGGGCCTCAGGAAGGATCTCCAGGAGCTGCAGCAGCAGTTCTTGCACCTGGAGGCTCACAGGTATGGAGCTGAGGGTTTCAGAGGAGCAGTGGATGTGTTTCCCCTGTATTTTGACTTCATGCTCAGTTCTGTCTCTTTGGAAGAGTTTATATATGTAGTGACTTGACTGAATTTTTGCTTCTGCCATGGCCATGGGGATGTAAATGCCAAGGCAATGATAGTAATACTTTTTTGTAAATTATTTTCTTTTTTTTATAGTTTGGAAGCCTAACTGTCACTTTTTTTGGAAAACGAATAATCAAGCAGTGATTGATGGTGGCTGGTTTTAGGACAAGAAAATTTTGTTGATGCTTAATCAGTTTTCATAAGCAGCAGAATTATCTGCTAAAGATTATTTTTCTGGAATGGTATGTCACTTGTTTTTATTCTCTTTCTGTGAAGAGATGAACTAATGACAGCTGAGACAAATGCAGAAAATAAGATCACTGCTCTGGAGTTAAGAGAACAGGAGCTACAAACTGTCATTCAGCAGCTTTCTGTAGACTTGCAAAATGTAAGTTTGAGCCAAGTGAGATTTGATTCAAAGAGCTCCATGTCTGCAGAAGTTAGATTAGATATCAGTTATGTGGTGTTGGAAATTTAAGTTTCAAAGTAATTTCTCAAAATGTTTAGGCTCGAGTGGCTGGTTCTGGTTGCGAGAAGAGACTGGAAATGTTACAAGTGGAGCACGAATCTCTGAAGGTGGAATATGAGCAACAGAAGCAAAAGGTGAGGTGCTTTCAGATGCATGGGCTGTTGCTGGTGTAAAGGTGCATACTTGGGTAATGACCACCTTCGTGTAGGTGGAAGTTTGGTGTCTAGAAAGTGTTCCAGGATCATATTGTCCTTTCAAGTAGGACTTTCCTTTCTCCTGGCACTTCCAAAAGTCAAACCACACCAGATTAGCTGAAAGCTTCATTACAAAAAAGATCCTGTGGTTTCTCATTCTCACAGATGACTTTTGAATTTGCTGAGAGAGATAAATTTACTGAACAGCTGCAGGAAAAGGTGTCTTCCCTGGAAAACAAGCTAGAAAGAAATCTCTCAGGAGATGAACATGTGCAGGAGCTGCTCAAAGAGGTAATTAAACAGTTAAAGGCTGCTTAGAAGTACAGTATTAGTGAGTTTGTTTTGAGTTTTTTAGGTCATACACTACTTCTCACCCATGGAAAGAAAGCTGCTGCTGTCATACAGCCACATTTGTCCTGTCAGTGTGTTCTGGCACACAGTCTGTGCTGGGCAGAACGTGTGGGTGGCTGCACTGAGCCTGGTTGTGTAGATCCTGCACATATGTCTGTGTTGGCCTTTCTGCATTGTCTGTTTGAGCACTGCATCTCACTGCTCAGAAGGAAGAGAGCAGCTTTCTAGCATCCCCACGGGAGGTGGAACAGTTTGGGAGTTTTTTTAATTAATCCTTACAAGAGCAGTGAATGCTTTTCCTTGTTCTTTGGCAAGGCAGTGGGGCTGGGAGGGAACTGTTTGCACACAGGTGTGCAAACAGAACGTTGTATGCTGAAAACCTCAGCCTCAGAAGTGCGAAACAACAGCTGAAAACAGAAACTTAGCTGTGGTTAATCCCCTTTCTCTCATTGCTCCTTGATCTCTTTCTCAAGCACTGATGCTCCTGCTCAGAATCAGCCTGGAGCAATGTTTCCCCAGCGGGGTCTTGGGGAGTCAGGGGGATGTTTACTCTTCCCTGGTCAGGGTGCCTACAGTTGCATCACCTCGGTGTTGCTGTGACAAAAGGACTTGGCTTAGTAAACTCAAGGCAGTTTGAAGTTCATACAGAGACATTAAAACGTTCTGTCCCATTTTAGTTTGACCTTATTAGTGAAAAAAAAAAGGGAAAATTTTATTTACCCCTCCCAACTTACGTCTTTGTCCATCCTTCCCCGTGTTCTTCCCCTCAATGTAATCTTCAGAAAGCTGCTCTGGAGCAGAGGCTGGAGGAGGGCAGGCAGCAGGCACTGACAGACAGGACACGGCACAGCGAGGCCGTGAACTGGTTGGAAACACAGGTGAGTCGTTTTTAATTTCACCACAGATTCCCACTTTTTTTGTCCTCTGTGCCCATTTTTCTCCTCCCCTTGCTGCACTCCCAGCCAAAGGTGAGACTGCACGTTTAGTCCTGAAAGGAGAATAACTGATCAGTGTCTCTGGGCATCTCCCCACTTCATGGGTGGAGGAGGACCTAGAGGTGAAGATAGAGGTTTTGTGCGGATCCTCCCTGTGCTAAGAAACAAATAATTCAAGTGCAAGCATTGCTGGGGCACTGCTGTGGTGAAGAATTCCTAAAACCAGCACGTGTCAAATAGGCAGCCTCTTTGATCTCTGTGGTTTCAGGGATTGAACATTAACCTTCCCCTCCTGGGCAACTCTGTATTATGCAAACTTTTTTTAATAACATAGATGCCAGGGGATAAGGAATTCATGGTGTAATTTTAGAATAAAGAACTGGAAGAGAAGCTACGGATTGCAACAGAAGCATTGAAAAAGAGCAAAGAAGCAGCTGTTGACCAGGATCTGAAGATCCAGAAGCTGGTGAGTATCCTGCATGTTTCACTGAGCAGTAACAGACCAGTCTTCAGCATCCCCAGAGACAATCACTTCATTGTTTTGTTATTCAAGTGTTGTTTTCTTGCTGTTTGTCTGCTGAGCTCTGGTCTGTGAGTACATGACACTGCTGCCAAAGGAGTAATGTTCCTCAGTTTGTGAGTGTCTCGTGGAATTGTGCCTGATCTTGTCAGAATGATGTCAAGATACCATTTTATTTATGTGGTTTTCTTTCTTTCTCTTAAGCAAACTGATCTAGAGGATGAAAGAAATCAACTGCAGCAACAGATTATAAGTGAGAAACATCAGTATGATCAGAAAGTTACCGGGCTGGAGTCTCAGATTGCTGCTCTTGAGAAAGCTTGGGAATTGAATCAAACAACAACTCAGCACAGGATTGTAAGTACAGAAACTGTCTGGTGGGTTGTGAGAGTCTTCACAACTTGATTTTAACACAGCTTGTAGAGCTTGCTTGTTGTCTGAATGTTCTTATTCAGTGCTCCTAGCATTATAATAGAGCATATCATGCTTTGGGGAACTGAATGTGAGCAAAGCATCAGATGTGTTTAATTGTTTAAACAAAGTGTTAGAATAATTGCACAGCGTATTTAAACACTTTATTTCACAGAGCCAATTGGAAAAGGAAAATGAAAGCCTCAAGGGAAGCAAAGAAGGGTATGAGAGTTCTTTAAAACAGCAAGAGTCTGAACTGAACTGGCTAAAGGTAGGGGCTGACCTGGGTACTGGCATTGTCTTGGGACAGAGCTGAGGCTAATAACAGTAAACGCATTGGAAGGTCACGTTCAGTGCTTGGAGGCCTGTTACGTGCAGGTGCTTAGAGCTGTAAATCATCTCTGGTGCTCAGCAGAAGTGTGTTTGAGAAGCATGACAAAGGGCTGATCCTTTTCTGAACCAGAATGCTTGGGTCTGCCTAAATCAGGCAGAAATAATACGTTCCCATATTGTCAGGGATGTGAAGAGCTTGGAAATCCTGTTAGCAGTGGTGAATACAGAATGGTTTGATGTCAGATTCCACTCACAGTGGTGTTCAAACCAAAAAGTTAACTTAAATTAGCTGAATGGTTTACAGTTTATCTAGTTTTGACTGTAATTTTAGATGGTTGATTTTTTTTCCATAGCTACTGATGGATGCACAATTGTAATAAAGATCTGTTGTAGCAAGGAGCTACTTCTTTGTAATAGAGCCTTCAAGCTGAAAGATCTTGTAAGCATTGGGTTTGTTTGGGTTATTACATCAGTTCTGTGTTGCTCTTGCATTTGCAGAGAGCAGCAGTCAGTTAAACAAACCTAACTCACCTGGAAATTGTAGTGTGTCAGAACACTCATAAATGTAGTCCTAATAGATTTGGGGTTAAAGATGAGAGACTGACTTGGTTTAGTTGTCTCTCACAACCTCTCAATTACTTCTGGTTTACAGAATGAGATGAGCAGCAGAGAAACTGTCAGTGTGGAAATTGCCAAAGCATTGGAAGAAACACGGAAACAGAGAGAGGAATTACAACAGCAGGTTGGTTAATAATGACTGTTTTAAAAAGTATTTGAGATGTCCCAACCTTTCAAAGAGCAGACTAGGTTTGATGTATTTATCCTAACATTAAAGACTGCAGTGGTTGCCTCAGTAAACCTGAGACTGTTTCAGAGCCCTGTAAGCTGTGAGGTGTTACTGTCTCAGTGCACCAGCCATTGGGAGCCTCTGACATCTGGCAGCTTCTTTTGAAGAAACCTCTTTGTTCTGGTTAGTTCCTTTCAGTGCCTGTGTCACATCTGGTTCCTCTGGAGCACAGCAGTTGTAAAATTGTACATTTCCTCATAGGGAGGAGCTTGTATCCAGTACCAAATGTCAGTCCTGGGTAGTCTTGTTTTGCTCTTCCTCTATAAAAAATAGTGGATAATGTGATCTTGTGTTTGCTTAAAGGAGGAACTGTCAACTCAGCAAGTTTGACTGGAGTTAGTCCCATCTTTTGGTTTCTTTATTCTTCTGGGGCTGCTGTAGATCTGTGCTTGCTGGGCCAGGTCTGTCTGTGTAGAAGGGGTTTAAGGCCATCTCCTGTTTGGCTCAGGGCTTTGGCAGCTGCCACATGCTGGCTGTGACAACCTGATGGTGGCACAGAAGCCAAGCAGGGTTTGGCTCTTCCAGTTCTAACTTCAGTGCTCGTTACTGAGGGCAGCATTGTGGAGGTGATGGCTGCTGAGCCTCTGAAGGATGCTGGATCTTTCAACATCCTCTTTCTGTTTTATATCTTTAATTACTTCAGTTCATTGTTTTTCTGCTCTGAAGGTTTCACATCTAAATGCCCTAATAAAGGAGAAAGACCAGCTGATTGATGAAAAATGTGATCTGCTGCTAAAACAGAAGGAGGAACTGAACCAACTCAGTCAAGGTTAGACCAAATGAGTCTGCTGTATCCCAGACAACTTTAAATACAGTCTCTAGTTCTGACCTTGCCTGGTAGAGTGTAATTTTTCTGGATTTCTCTTCCAAATTTAATCTCTCAGAATTTTCAAAATGGTTTACAGTTCACTAACAATCGTGCAGTCTCTCTTCTGTCTGTCTCTCCCCTGGCTTTCTGTCTTCATGACAGACAAAATGGATTAGAAACTCCCATCTGATGTGCAGCACTGATACTAAGCAGGTCTCTCCTTTCCCAGACCATGAAGCTGCCTTGCTGCAGGTGCATCAGTTACAGCTGGACATAGAAGCAAGTCAGAGCCAAGCAGTGGAGAAAGAAGAAACAGCAAGAAAAGAAATTGATGAGCTGAAGCTGCAGGTACAGGAGTGCCTGTTGGCCAGAGAGCATGAGAAAAATGTGAGTACAGCTGCAAATCCATTGTCAGACTTCCCGGGAAAACAGGGAGGTGTGCAGGAGCCCCCCAGTTCTGTCCTGCCTGCACAACCAAAAAGAAGTCTGGCTTTCTCCCTGGGGAGTGTTCTTGGGCTGCAAATGTCATGACATCTCTCCACTTCACTGTTTATTTTTATAGGTTTTGGAACTGGAGGAGTCAACAAGGGCCTTGAACAATGAGCATTTCCCTTCTCCAGAAAACTCTGTGATGGAACAGAATGGAGAGGTGGCACCTGCAGATGTCATTCAACTTCAGAAGAACAACAGAGAGCTGGAACAGCAAATTGCTGAGAAAAACAAGGTGAACAGAAACAGCTGGTAGTCCTTCCCCTTTTAATTAGGACGCCGAGTTATTGGTGCTGCCCGTGCTGTAGCCCTTAAAGGACAGCCCTGTCCAATTTGAATCCAGTATGCTGTGAGTAAATGCTTTTCTCTGGATTGCACAAGCATCTCCCAACCATGATAAAAACTGCAGCAAGAGCTGCATGAATCCTGATCTATTTTGGCAGGAAGATGCAGCAAATGATACTATTTACAGCTTTCCTGCAGAGCCCTTTTGTGTGAATTTGCTTCAGTTCCACGGCGCTGTCACATGAAAGCCCAAGTGTCCTGTCACATGCCTGCTGCTGTGTGCAGCTGGCAAGGCAAGGCTTTCAGGTTGCTTCTTCACAGCTGTCAGCGTTGGTTAATTCTTATTTCACTCAGTACTCGTTTATCATGGGTTTTTCCAGATACCCGGGGGTCCTGACAATGAATACTGTGTTAAACTTCCTTTGCTGTGCTTACAGATGATAAAGCAGCTTCAGCAAAGAATGGCAGAACTCAAGAAAACTCTCCAGAAAGAGCTGGTAAGGGTTGTGTGTTTTCAGTCTCTTCAGATGGCACTTGCTGGCAGGTACTTGCACTGTCATTCCAAAAGCTAGACTTCTAACTCCCCTTTCATCTCTCTGCAATGGTTTATCTCTCCAAGAAAAAGAATCTATTTTAAAAAATTATCAGAGTTTTAAAAATTGTTATTTTTGCTCTGCTGTTGAAAATTTTTCTGAAGAAAGCCCATGTTTGAAAGGCTCAGAGCAGGTTAATGATAGGAGAAAATTACCAAGGGATAGTTTCCACCATGGAGCCAGTTCCTTGCTCGTTTGGGTAACGTGCACAGAACACTGACATCAACCAGCTCCTGTCCTGGAGTGTAGAGAGAGCTGGAGACACTTCTCTTCTGTAATCCCATGAAAGATGGGAAGCTGTTGATGCCCAGTTTGTACCCACCTGTGGGTACAACCCTCTTTAGATATCCTGAACCCAGACCCCTCCCAGTGTCAAGCATCTGCAATGTACTTCTCTTTTTCTTCTGTGGGTTTTTTTCTTTTGTAGAAAATAAGGCCTGACAGTGAGGTACCTGAGCTACGTGGAAATTCTGAAGTGCCTAATGCTTCTGTGACTGTCACCAACAACTCTGACTTGAACGACTCAAGGGAGATAAACTTCGAGTACCTTAAACATGTTGTACTAAAGTTCATGTCCTGCAGGGAGTCTGAGGTAAAGGCGCCACTGACCTTCTATTTCTACATCTTTCTCTAGAAATTGCCACCTGTCACCGCCTAAGGACACTTTACGCCAATTCCATAATTTTCCAGTTAAAAAGTGTACAGTGGGAGCAATAAGACAAAATAAGTGATGGCAACGTGTTTAGAAGTACAGACTACAAACTACATGAAAGGGGAATGTGAGTTTTTAGGAGGTAGTTACATCTGGGTGTTAGAGATCTGCATCTACAAGAGATTCCCTCTGCACTGCTCTGAAGAGCATATGGAGTATGAAATTAGAATGGCTGGACCTTTAAGAAAGGAAAAAAACCAAGAAAAATACATCAATCACTTGCTATTTGTCTGTAAGAGGTAATTCCATGTGCATTTGGACCTCCTTCCTGTTCTCCACATGTTGTGCTAAAGTTAAAAAGTCATGCCAACAAAACACTTAATTGCAAGTCAGTGGGTCAGGTAAAAAAATCACTGTACAATTTCATGGTATCCTGAGTGCTTGACTCTGTCAGTGTCCCCAGTTAGACGTGGAGTTCATGTGCCTCAGTGTATTTGAATCTCTCCTGCCTCATGCTGGTTTAACCCACTTCTCAAAGCAGGAGCCAGGCTGCTCGTCTACTCTGGCTAACCAGACTCCCACTTGTCTTCTTTCTCCAAAGCAATTGTTAAAGAGCAGGAGGCCAGGAAACACAGAAGCAAGATACAGGCCATCTTGAAACTGGGGATAATGAGAGGTTGTTGGTCTGCTGGAGTCTGTGATAGACCTACAGAACTCTGTGCTGCACCATAGTCCTGAGTGTTGGGCCCAAGAGCATCATAAGCAACACAACTCTGTGGTTTCTTTCAGGCATTCCATCTCATTAAAGCTGTGTCTGTGTTACTGAATTTTTCACAAGAGGAAGAAAACATGCTCAAAGAAACTCTGGAGTACAAGGTAAGGGTTCTGTGCCCTGTGTAGTCTCTAATGGGATTCCCAGGAGACAACGAAAATTCCTAGATGCTGGGAGATTAGGAAAGCTAACATTTGGAAAAAAGACACTTTTCTTCCCATCGAATGATGAGAACGTGGCTGTGTACCGTTGTTTCTTTTCCACATCTTGAAAGTGTGAACTCAGCGTGATGTGTGTTGTGCTGTTGTGTCCTAGATGTCCTGGTTTGGGTCAAAGCCATCTCCCAAAGGCAGCATCCGGCCCTCCATCTCGAGCCCAAGGACTCTGTGGCCTTAAGGGAACCTGAAGGTGGCAGGCAGTATCCAGGCACTTCTTTCTGTGAAAAGAATGCTGAACACACTGCTCCAGGTGTGTCTTAATCACTGTCATTGCAGTATTTTGTACAAGAACTTGTGGCTCTGTTTACAAAACTAATGCTGTGCAAGGAGACATTTTCACTACAGACTGAACAGCTCTGGGCTGGAGCCGGGGACCAGCTCGGTGTCTGTGATGGGAGCAGCTCCTTGTGCTCATCACTCCTGGGTCCCTGGAACCAGCGGGTTCTGAGGACCTCGCTGACAGCAGGGCTGCCACTTCAGTCTCTTGACATGGTGATTCCAGCTGCTGTTTCAGGGTGCTGGAGCCCACTGACTCTGGGCACAGAAAAGCTGCTTGTCTGGCCGTGGGAAGCCAGCAATGAAAAATGTGTTGGCAGAACAGTGTTGAGAGTAGGATGGTTTGCAAAGCCTTTCACAGGACAGGAGCAGGAGCTTTAACCAAAAAAAAAAGAACTCTGCCTTGCCTTCTAATACTGACATAACTAATGGTTGGCATTTTTTCATATCACTGTGTAATTTAAGGTGCATTTATCCTGGCCTGCAGTCCTCAAGGCTGCATGTTGATGATTATTTAATTTGAGAGCACAACTTTAGAGTTGTCTGATTTTACTTTTCTTAAAGAAAAATAATATTTAAAATGGTCTTAATTATAGTACCTAATCCTCAGTCGCCTTTAAAACTAATCCATTAGCCTGTTCCATGGGTTGTTAGCAGTGGGAAAAGGGGTAGGAAACCATTTTAAATTTTTAAAGCTGAGTTCCAGGTATTGTAAATCCACACTGAAAAACACCTTTTATTTAAAAAAGAAAATTAAAAAATAAAAATCTAGTGACAAAGGGTGAAGAATGCTGGTACTAAACACTTCCATTCATTTTTTTTTCTTCCAAGTCTGCTAGCAACAAATTCTCATAACCAGGATCTGCCTCTTTGGTTGTGGTTTTCTGTACTTCAAATACTAATGCTTTAAAAAACTGTTATGAGTATGTTAATAATGGTGTCCTGACGAATATGGTAAAAGAAATGATGTTCATGAGGGGGTTGAGGGCAAAATTCAGTTCTTAGTGAACAAGTTGTGGTTCCAGCAGCTTGTTTTCCTAATACAAAAAGGAAAGGGGACCAAGGTGGTGCTTCCTCCCTGGAAGCACAATTTTGCCCAGAGTTATTAACATCACTGCAAAACCTGGATCCAAATGGGAAGCAGCACTAGGTCTGAATTCTGAAAACTGAGACCTAGTTCCAAAAACCTACAAGTGTATGGAACTCAGTGAACACACTGCAGTTCTGGGAATTCTCTTACAAGGAAGTTCATACTTCTGTTAAATATATTCAGCATAGTTCAAGCTTTCTCCAGTGGAGATCCAGCAGATGAATGTGCTGATCCAGAGGATCCAGACCCTGCTGCTGTCCGACAGCCCCACCCCAGACACAGGTACTCCCAGGAGCTCTACCTGGGCACAGGTGATGCTCCTCAGCTTCGAGCCAGGTTAGATTTGTCTGAAGTTAAGAAAACCAACATAATTTTTTGGTATGCTAAAGCTTGTCCAAACAGTCTTTAGTAACAAGATTCGTGGCACTTCCATACCGCATAGAGCATGGAAGGGTTCACCCCTGCTCTACCGTGAAAATAGACAATCAAAAAGTACATTTATTTCAATTGTTTCTCTACTGAGATACAGTGGGGTGGAATAACCCTGTTGGTTCTGGGAAGATTTTATTCTCTGAGATCTTCTCCTTTCTAATGTCCCTTTGCCCTGCCCCTTTTCTGTGGGACCGGGGGTCAGGACTCCCTCACTCCCACTGCTCCCTGCAGAATGACTGTTGGGTTTATGCTGATCCTGGCTTCAAAGGTTACTGCTGAGTGGTAAGGAAAGCAGGACAGGCAGCCTGGAACGGAGTGACAGAGTAAAATCTTGGGTTAAATATTCACTAACAACTTCAGCTTCGGATCCCAAATCCTCATACAGGATCAACTTACCATAAACTAGTTCTTAAGTGTTGAATTTTCGTTAGGTATCAGAGCAAGACTGGTGTGTATACATGTACTAAAAAGCTAATGCACTTTCCCTTGTCTCAGAACAGTGGTTATACATAATTCTTTCTATCATGATTGGATTTCTTTCCTTCTATGCTGTAAATATGGATTGTATGATGAAACACTATGAAATTTGTGGTGCAATACATTTTGGATCAAACCCCTAATCTTGATTTCTTTCTTTTTATAGTTCTGGTTATCTCCCCTGGGATGGTATAGCTATTTAAAATTGACTTTTAAAGCATGACCCAAAGCCCACCTTTGCCCAGGGTGAGGATGGGTGTGCCAGCTGTGCCACCACGGCCTCTCACAGGGAGCTGTGCCACAATGAGGTGGCACTGCTGCTTCCAAAATCCCCTCCCACCAGGAACAGCTGCTGCTGCACTTTGAGCAGCTGATGGAAGCAAGGACTGGGTGGAGCTGGGGCTCCCTGAGAGCTGCTCCTGGTGCCGAAGGGCACAGAGCCCTGCCCGAGCCAGAGGGATGTGGGGACAGCCATGGATCCAGGAGCTGTGTCCTGCCTGGGCAACAGCTCTGGTGCAGAGGACACAGTAATGCATAAATCACAAGTTCTGAAGTATCTTCTCAATTTCCTAGCATGGACAAGAATATAAAAATCAAACCCAGGGTGATTATGTGTTCTATTCACTGCACCTTAGAAGTCTTGACTGAACAGCTGAGCTTGGTCTCACTCCCTACATCCAGGCCAGAGCTGGATTTGAGGACAAATTCTCTAAGTAGCTGGAGTTAGGAGCAGTCCTCCAAAGGTGGACACTGGGTTGGACTGGGTTATTGCAGGCCTGCTTTGGAGTAAGTGTCAGACTTTCAATTTAGCTGAAAATAAATTTAACTCATGTGATCCAAGAACTTTATTGATGCAGCAGGCACTTCACTTTACATTAACCCAACCCCAGAGTCCAAGAGTCCTTGGCCCACACATTCAAAGCTTCTGACAGCCCTTCTCCCACCCTCAGCTGCAGGATCTCAGCCCAGACACTGCTACCTTGGGACTAAGCAGGACACACGGGAGCTTCTATCACCACACCTGGCTAAAGCAGCAGCTGAAATACCTGTTCACTTACAGTAACAGGAGGCAGGAGTGTGCCTTCTCTCGTCCTGTTAAAGAAGGGAGCAGGAGAATGTCTTGGCTCCTATATGTGATAGTCGGAATATGCAGGAATACCTTTCCTCTTCCCCCACTTTTAAGGTTAAAAGCATTCCAAGAGGAGGTTACTGTAGGATTTCAGTAGATTGCAATCTCTAATAAAGATGGACCAGTGTAATTTCAGCTCATTCCTTCTTCTGAGTCCAAACCTGACCGTCACCTCTGTCCAAGTTAACAGTCTTTACACAGTCTTTCTTGCTGTGAGAACTCTTACTATGGAGCCCAGGCCTCCTACTGCCAGTGCCTGTGGGAAAGGAGAGAGGTTACAGAGTCACCACGTCCCACACAGAACAAACACTCAAGAGTTTAGCCACAGAGGGACTATGGCTCTTCTCCAAAACGAGAAACTGACGTTCTCCACAATCTAACCAACTTTGGATCTCGAGGGCTCCAGTGTTGCATGTCACTGACAGAGCAGAGGAGACAGAGCAGTTTCACCTCCAGTATCCCTGAGTAAAGGAAGAGCTCACTTCGGTTTCATTTGTGTCCCTCAGTGTGAACAGTGTTTCCTTCTGAAGGCTACAAGATGGAGGTGATTATGAAAAAACAATTATTTAAGCTGACTGCTGAACACGGGGCATTTACTTTGCAGCCACAATCCAGCAGAGCACAGGGGTATCAGAGCAGTGCAAGACATGGTGCTGGGGAACACGACTGGACGAAGGCAAAGCGCCCACCTGGAGCAGGACTTGCAGGTGCTTCAGGCAGGTAAATGTTCCTGAGCTACCAGACCTGCCACAGGCCTTTCCCAGAGGACAGACTGGTACTACCACTGAGCTGACTCTGCTCTGAGCAAGCCACACATCCTACCAGTGCTGCCACAAAGCAGAATACCAGGCTTTAAACCCTGCCCAGCCTACTCAGCCCTGCCTTGTTCCCTTCACAGCAGAGAGGACGAGATGCCTTTCATGTCCCTACACGCTCCAGGTACCAGTCGGGGTGGTGGTGTGTCACCACCCACACTTACCTGAAAGCACCTCAGTGGAAACAACAGGAAAAAAAGAAAAAAAAATCAAGCAGAAACATGTTCTTTGCTGTCCTGAGAAATTCCCTCCTCCCCTATCAAGGCTTGGCAAAGCTGGAGTCACGCCACATCACAGAAAAAGCTCTGCACCTTGGGAAAGTGACACCAGTATTCGCAGCAGCTGCCCTGCACAGGGAGCTGCAGCATTCCCAAGGATCAGTTTTCCTAGGAGCACTGACAGCCAGGGCTTCAGCTAAAACCCCTGCAGTGGGGAGAGATTTCACTTGGATTCCTGCCCAGGGCAGTGGCACCCAGCAGCTGCTTCGGGGATGTGCCTCAGCCCAGAAAGTGCCTTGTCCTGTCACAGACAGGGAGGAAGGCTCCACATCAGCTGCTGAACACATCCCACCTCCCCTGTGTCACGCTGACATTCCACAGAGGCACAAGAGGCCCCTGCTGGTCCCCAGTGGAATCTCTGGAGTCCTCAAACTCCTCTCTTGCTAAACCCTGTGACTCAGCTGATGAAAACTGCCCGGCCCGAGCCAGCCCGAGCCCCCTCAGCTGGGCCCCGGAGGAAGCTGCAGCTGCCCCGTGCGCCCAGTCTGATCCCCACTGCCACCCCTTCTCCTCGCGGGGGCCCCAGCACGCGTTGGGGGCCGAAGGCAGCACGAGCCTTCCTCCAGCAGGGAGAACTCCCTGCCCTGTGTTTCCTCCCCCCATGGCAGAGGGGAAGGTTTGAAATACAGGCAAAGGCTTTGTGAATGTAGGCCCAGAGAGACCAAAAAGGAAACACTGAGCTCCTCAGGGATGAGGCCCACTGACCAGGACCCTGCGAGCATGGCTGAGCCAAGAGTGCCCCAACACGTACCTTTTCATGCCACTGGAGTAATATTGCACTGCTGTTTTCTGTTGGCTTTTCAAATCCTTTATAAATGTACTTCATTAACAAATCAACACCGCTTCTGTCTAAGGAATTCACGGCTTGTTCTATTTCACTGCTTTTAAAAGATGTGAGGACTTTAAGCATCGTTCCCTGGGCCTGCTCCTGGGAAGACAAGGCAGAGAGAGAAATGCGAGGACGAGAACAGTCGGGAACGATCCCAAGACTCGTGTTCGGCAGGAGCTGGCCACGCTCCAGGCTGGGTTATTTCTGAAGGCGAGGTGAGCGGTGCTGGGGTTAGAGGAGCACACGGGCTCACCCCGGCCAGCACAGGCTCGGTCACCGCAGCCGTGCCGCCGTCACCTGCCGACCCCGCCCCGTTACCTTCAGCGCCGGGCTCCTGGAGCTGCCCGGGGAGCTGCGGATGGCCGTGTGGAAGGCGCGGAGCGCCTCGCCTGTGCGGCGGCGGGTCAAGGACTCAAACGGCGAGCTGGGCCGCGCACGGAACCGCCCGCGGCGCGCCCCGGGGCTCCCCCGGCCCAAAGGATATTGCCTGAGCAGCGCTTCCACCTCGGGGCCCGCGTCGGGCTCGGCCGCCGCCGCCTCCTCGGGCTCCTCCACGAAGCGGTTCTCGTCGTACTGGTCGATGTCGAGGCGGCGGAAGCGGGAGGAGAGCGTGCTCCGCGCCATCCCCGCAGCCAACGGCGCCGGCCCCGGCGCCACCGGAACCGGAACCGGAGCGGGAACCGGAAGCGGCGCCGCCCCGCCCCGCCCCGCCCCGCGCGGGGTCACGCACACAGCGGGTCAGGAAAAACACAACAGAGCCTGGAAAAAATCCGAACAATGGCTTTAATGTACAAATCCCGTCGCTGCAGCAGGTTCGCGGGTGGAATCGGGATCCCGAGGGAAAGAGAACGAACCGGGGACGGGGAGCAGCCCTTGGACCGCTTTGCTGGGATCCACGGAACACCACGGACACTCGGGAAAGGCGGGCTCGGTCCCGCGCCCTGAGCGCAGCACGGGCAGCGCCGGCCCCGCCGCACACCGGGCGCTGACTTTGCTGCTGAAATCTCTTAAAACTTACCAGAACAAAAAGCTGAACAAGAGACGGGCCCGAGCGGCTCCCGGAGCGTGCGGGTTAAAGGAATCGGTTCATCTAACCCAGGGCTAGGCGAGGACTACATGCAGTAGTACAAATCTCAAGGACATATTACAAATACTCTGAAATTAATCTAGGGGAGGGGGGGGAAAAAAAACTTGCTACAGACACCATAATACACAATAAATTTAGATAATTTAAAAATAAAAAAAGGCAAGAGGCAGCATTTCAGCAGCAAAGTGCTCAATAAAAAGTATATTGTAAAGGGGCAGGACAGGGAGAGGCGACAGCAGGCAGGCGAGGGCTCAGAGGAAGTACGGCGTGGTTGTCCTGGGAGGAATGACACGCTCTGAGTCTGGAACTGCGCGGAATAACTTTGGTTCTCTCGTATTTACATCTTTGAAGACCATGATGGACGCGATGTTCCCGCAGCGGTAGCAGTAGTTGGGAGCTGACCATACCGTCACCAGCTTCTCATCAAACATGAATTTGTATCCTTCGTGGACCAGCTGGTGTGCTCTGCAGATCAGCTTCAGGTTGTTGATGTGAACAAACTGCAAGGGCAGGGGAAGGTCAGTGTGCCCCGAGCGGCCGCTGCCCACACAGGGAGAGGGAGAACAGAACTGGGGGCTTTGGAGACCCCAGCAGTGAGAAACCCCCGAGAAACACAGCTGCCAACACCCAGCACTGAGGAACAGCGTGAAATGCAGGCAGCAGGGCTGTGCTGTCCCCAGGCTCAACTATTCCTGAACGTGCTGTGCAAGGGCCACACGACAACGCAGGGCGAGCGCAGCTGCTGTGATGTGGCCAGGCCAGAGCCCGCAAGGCCTGTCGAGCCATGAGGGGTCTGCTCAGTGCAGACACAATAAAATTAACTCAAAAACTGCTTAAAAAATAGTGTTTTTCTCCTAGATCCTTAAGAAAGCATTCCACACAGAGCCCAGGGACACTAGACAGTCTCGCCACATCACACTTTCAAAAGCAAGATGGGAATAGTACATCTGGCAGTAATATTTGTGCTTTTAGGTTCCAGTGCCTCATTTTTTTTACAGCTGGCACAAGCAAAGCTTCCCCACCACCATGAGTTACTGGCAGAGGCGTGGCAGGGGAGTTCACTGTCTTGCAGAGCCCTCGGTGCCCTCAAACACCACACTGAGCCGAGCCCCTTAGCTCCCCCACGCCCACCCCTGGGTCGAGCAGCAGCGTTACCTCGTTGGTGACCTTGGCCCCGAAGAGCCAGCCCGCCCCGCGGGGGCTGATGGCCCACGTGTCCACGTCCTCCGGGTCCGACCACACCAGGTCGCAGAAGGCGCCTTTGTGAGGGATCTCCTGGTTACGTTCAATGGTCCGGATCTGGTCGAGGGTCTTGATGTCAGGGGAGAGGCCTCCGTGCACGCACAGGATCTGCTCGTCTATTAACTGCAGGGAAATGCACAGAACACTCAGCGTTCACCCAGCCCGGGGAGCCTGCACCTCCACAGCTCCCATTTACACAATCTGCTGGTGGTGCTAGCGTGGTGTTTGCACTTACAGCTGCTATTGTGAGCATGTCGAAGACTTTGGTACAGTATCTCCAGGCGTTGGCGTTCCCGTATTTGGTTTGGCACTCATCTATTGGAGAGAATGGTTTTATTCCTCATGGGTCACAGGAAAACAGGCAACACGGGCAGAGCAAACGTGGACAGCAGAACCTGCACCCTCAGGTGTGTCACACGAGCCCTGTCAGGAGCCCTGTGCTGGGTCCTGCTGCTGGCCAAGACCAGCGCCAGCAGCGGGAGGGACCGAGCACCTCATGCTCTGCCTCTGCCTGTGCAGCTGAATGTGGCACCATGACGCAACCAAAAACCCCACGTGAGAGAGGAAAAGAGCAGCAAGATCTGCCTTAAACACATTCCATTTCAGAAACACAATGACCACGTTAACAAATGACAGCACTGGAGCCCGCGTGCCACCCTGGAGAGCCCCAGGTACTGTGGCCTGGCCAGAGATGCTGGGAAAGGCAGGACTCACCGTAGAACCCGTACACCTGGGTGATCTGCCTGCTCTCGTGGTTGCCTCGCAGCAGCGTGATACGGTCAGGCCACTTGGCTTTTAGTGCAAGGAGGTACGTGAACGTCTCGAGGCTGTAATACCCTCGGTCTACAAAGTCTCCCTGAAGGCAGAGACAGCCGTACATGGAGCAACAGTCACACCAGAAAGTGCACCGTGACACATCCCCTGAACTCCTCAGTGTCACAGAGAAACCCAGCGCCGGAGGGCAGAGCCGCGATCTGCGCGGACCCAGGCAGCCCGGGGTGTCCGGCGTGGGCTGGGCACTGCCCTCAGCGCTGGCCGGGACAGCCGGGCAGGGCAGGCCGCTCTGCCTCACCCCGCGGCCGGGAGCCAAAGCGGCCCCAGCGCCGGGCCCGCTACCGGGGGCGCCCCGGGATTTCAGCTCCGAGCCGCTGTCAAAGCCAGCGGGGCCGGGCCGCGCCCGGCGCACCTACCATGAAGATGTAATGGGTGTCGGGGACCTGCCCGCCGGTCCGGAACAGCTCGCACAGGTCATAGAACTGCGGGGGGAGAGAGGCGTGAGGGGGCACCGGGCACCGGCACCGACCCCGGCCCGGGGCTGCACCGCGAGAGGCCCGGCCCGGCCTTACCTGCCCGTGGATGTCCCCGCAGACGGTGACGGGCGTAGAGACGGGCTGGACGTTGGACTCCTCCAGCAGCAGGTCACAGACATAGTCACAGAGGCGCTGCGGGAGGGAGCGGGGCAGGGTCGGGGTCAGCGCCGGGACCACCNTGAGGGCCGGGCCGGGCCGGGGCTGGAACCGGGACCGCGACCGGGAGCGGCCCCGGGTCCGATCGCCTGTCCCCGTCCGCAGCCCCGCTCCGCTGGGTCCCCGCCGGCTGGCGCGGGCTGAGGCCGCGCTACGAGCACGCCACGTTCCTGCCCGCCGGCGGCCCCCCGCGCCTCTGGGTGTTCGGCGGAGCCCACCCCGCGGGGAACCGCAGCTGCCTTCAGGTGCTGGACCCCGGTGAGTGCCACAGGCCCGTGCCCGGGGCTGCAGGACGGCCGTGGCCTCTGTTCCCGTGATGCCCGTTCGGTTAATCAAATGCCTTAACTAGAAATAGGAACGTGGGAGAGCCCTGCCGTGAGGGGGGTGCAGCCGCAGCCTCGCACATTCCACACGTCCTCGGCGGCCATCGGGGCCCGTCTGTTCGTGTTCGGGGGTGGAGACAAGGGAGCAGAGCCGGTTCAAGACCAGCGGCTTCACGTGTTCGACACAGGTACCGCAGCAGCTGCGGGGCCGTTGGTCCCTCGGGCAGTGGGGTGGGAGCTTTGCCCCTGGGGTTTAGTCCTGCGGGTGGAAGTGTTGAGCTCTGTTTGGAGGTGAGTCCCGCTGGATGGGTGGCTGTTCCTTCCTTGACAGGCCCTTACATTCATGTGGTCGCTGGGACTTCAGAGCCGGTGGCTTGGATGGGAAGCCTCGGCAGGGCTCTCTGGTTGCTGGTCTGTAGAATCTCCGGAGTTTTCTTCCCAATTCTGTACTTTCATTTTTAGCCACCCTGACCTGGTCCCAGCCAGAGACTCAGGGTGATCCCCCCTCTCCTCGGCACGGACATGCCGTGGTTGCAGTTGGGACCAAACTCTTCATCCACGGAGGTTTAGCTGGAGATGTTTTTCACAACGACCTGTTCTGCATCGATACAAGTAAGTGTGGATGGAGGTACTGCAGGGCAATTCCTGTGTGCGATGTGCTTTGATTTTGGGGGCCATTTTCTTTCTGAAATACTAGTTCTTAAGTGCTTAAAATATCAGCTTCATTTAAATGAAGAAAACGTGTGGGGTTAGTGTAATGCATTACCGTGGGCGTGTTGTTTTCCTTCAACAGCTGACATGAGATGGGTGAAGATCCCGGCCACTGGGGACATCCCTGGAGGCCGGGCGTCCCACTCCTCGGCAGTGTTCCAGGACCACGTGTACATTTTTGGTGGAATGGGTCCGGATGGAGCACTGGATACTACGTACAAGTATCACACAGGTGGGTGCTCTCCGGGGTGCCAGGCAGCTGGGGAACACGTTACCTGCTCAAGTCCTGGGCTGCCCCCGGAGTTACACCACTGCATTTTGAATGCTCAAAACTGTTCTAATTATGGGTGTCACTGTCTGGTGTGTGATGTATAAAGCTGTGACTGTATCTTTGCACTGCAGGAAGGCAGCAGTGGACGCTCCTGCAGTTTGAATCTCCCGTGCCCAGTGGGAGGCTGGACCACGCCATGTGTGTCATTCCCTGGCAGGCTGGGGCACGTGGGGACACAGGGGACACCCCAGCTGGGACAGAGCCACCTCTGGCAGTCGGTGACAGAGCTGAGCCGCTCCAGCAGGGCACGGGTGAGGGCTGTGCTGAAGACACCTTGGTCCATCTGCTGTTTGTGTTCGGGGGGATGGACACACAGGGGCAGATACACGGGGACTGCCTGGTCACCCTCATCGAGTAATGTCCCACTGCAGCAGCCTCCTCCTCTGGGGTTAATTCTGTCCCTTAAACACCTTGGGCAGCTGGCACGGTGCTGACACCCCTGAAGGACAGGGGCTCTGCCTGCTGCAGCCCCGCCCAAGGAACATGGCAGGAGCCAAGGTGTTTCAAGGCACGACTGGAGCTGGCACCAGACAAGGTCATTGTGGACTTAACTAATCCCATGGATTGCATAAGGATCAGTTAAATAAAGAGACCAAATTTCAATTAGGTTTCTTTTTTTGTAAGAACCATTATTTGGTGTAAACTACTTTTCAGTCTTCAGAAAATGCATCTGTTTCATTTGACACTTTATAAAGCTCTGAAGTTTTAATACTGCAGGAAAACTTAATTAAGCCAAGCTCCTCCCTCCCTGCTGGGCACCACCACAGCTGCAGGCAGTGACGGATAACCTCCCTCTCCCAGCTCAGTAAACGCTGTCCCTTCAGCAGTTACTCAGGTTTGATATCCCCCATCCCTTATCAGGATCTGTTGTAGAACTGCAGCGAGGCCGAAGTCCACCTGCTCCTTTCAGAAACAGGCCCAGCTCCTGCTTTCAAACCTCCCACTCTCCCTGAGCGCAGGAAAGGTGACCTTGAGGGGGTGAGCTGCATTCCATCCTTCTTTAGGGTTACTCCAGATCCTGGTTGGAGCTGGGTAGTGGAAATCACAGAACTAGAACAGCGTCCAGTGTAAATAACAAATTTATTGTGGTCATTCCAGGTAGAAAACCTCTACACCAAGTTCACATGACCAAGCTGTTAAATAGCATGTTTCACTGCCAATACTTCTAAACCCACATTTACACTCCCACCCCACGCCCCTCCCCAGACATCGAGCAACTGCTAACGAAAAGCAGGATACAGCCACGTCGGGCTAGCGGTTCCAGCTCCACTCACGAGTGAAGATTCAAAGTTACATTCCAAATTAAGAGTTCAATATTTTAAACAAGTGTTCCTGAGTCCAATATATACACACACCACATTCGGAGACGCCGGTATCTACAACTCGTCCTTCTCTGCTGCCTCCTCCTCGCTGGGCGGGGGGCCAGCGCTGCCGTACAGCTTGCTGACGATGGGCTGAACCACCTCCTCCAGCTCCTTCTTTTGTGCTTTGAAATCTTCTATGTCCCCGTCCTGATGGCTTTCCAGCCACTCGATCTTTTCCTCCACTGCTTTCTCTATTGTTTCCTTGTCCTCAGAGGACAGCTTCCCACCCAGCTTCTCCTTGTCCCCGATCTGATTCTTCAGGGAATAGGCGTAGCTTTCCAGCTCGTTCCGGGCATCGATGCGTTCCTTCAGCTTCTTGTCTTCCTCGGCAAACTTCTCGGCATCATTGACCATCCTCTCAATCTCCTCTGGCGTCAGCCGGTTCTGATCGTTGGTGATCGTGATCTTGTTCTTGTTGCCGGTGCCCTTGTCCTCGGCCGTGACACGCAGGATCCCGTTCACGTCTATCTCAAAGGTGACCTCGATCTGGGGGACACCACGAGGGGCAGGAGGGATCCCCGTGAGATCGAAGGTGCCCAGGAGATGGTTGTCCTTGGTCAGGGGACGCTCACCTGCAGGAGACAGTGAGACAGGGTTACTTTCTTTGCCAGCTGTGGCTTGTACTTTGTGAAACCAGGAGTGACACACTTCCATAAACAAAGTACCTACAGCCTTTGTGACTATCAGGAACAAGAATGAAAACCCTGCTGTCACATGGGCCACCACAGGTGACACCCACCTTCATAGACCTTGATGGTCACAGTTGGCTGGTTGTCAGAAGCTGTGGAGAAGATCTGAGACTTCTTTGTGGGAACAACGGTGTTTCTTGGGATCAGCTTGGTCATGACACCTCCAACAGTCTCAATGCCAAGAGTCAGGGGACAGACATCGAGCAACACCAAGTCACCTGGAACACATCAAAGGCAAGACTGTGACACAACTTCAACACAAACCACAACACTGCAGACAGGATCCCGAGACCTCAGGGGCACAGAGCTCTTAGGCCTTGAAAAGATCCACTTTTGTCTGCATTAGCTTGTCAACGCCCAACACCCACTGCTGCAGTCAGCTCTCTTAGGTGGCAGTGAAGGGGTCATTACCTGTATCCTGGTCCCCAGAGAGCACCCCGGCCTGGACAGCTGCACCATAGGCCACAGCCTCATCTGGGTTAATGCCACGGGAAGGCTCCTTCCCATTGAAGAACTCTTTAACGAGCTGCTGGATTTTGGGGATGCGAGTTGATCCACCAACCAGGACAATCTCATCAATATCAGACTTCTTCAGGTCAGAATCTTCCAGAACTTTCTGAACAGGCTTCATAGTGGAACGGAACAGGTCCTGCAAAGACAAAAACCCAAGGACTGTGAGACTATTCCCAGAAGGCCCCACTGTGCAGCCCCAGGGTACAAAGTACAACCACTGTGGAGCAGAGATGCCAAACTGAGGCACAGTCTCAGCAAGGCCCAGCTCCCTGGCAGGCAGCAGCTGCCTGCTTACACAGAGTTATTTATACTCCAAAGTGCAACGTCACAGCATGAGATGCTGCACATTCCCAAGTCCCAGCCCAGAGCTGAGGCTGTGTAACTTTACCTTTCTAAACTTACCATGTTCAGCTCCTCAAACTTGGCTCGAGTGAGTGTCTCCGAAAAATCTTCTCCTTCAAAGAAGGACTCTATTTCAATCCTGGCCTGGTGCTGAGATGACAAAGCTCTCTTGGCCTTCTCCACCTCCCGCCTCAGCTTCTGCACAGCTCTGTTATCCTTCCTAACATCTTTGCCAGTTTTCTTCTTGTAGAGCTTGATGAAGTGCTCCATAACACGCTGGTCAAAGTCTTCTCCACCCAAGTGAGTGTCACCATTAGTAGCCACAACTTCAAAGACTCCGTTGTCAATTGTGAGGAGGGACACATCAAAAGTTCCACCACCCAGGTCGAAGACAAGGATGTTCTTCTCTCCCTCTCTCTTGTCCAGTCCATAAGCGATGGCAGCAGCTGTTCTGTATGGGGAGCGGGCTGTCAGAGCTGGGGTGCCAGCCCACAGCTGCCCTGGGGCAGGACAGGGTCAGGTACTCACGGCTCGTTGATGATCCGCATCACGTTGAGGCCCGCGATGGTCCCGGCGTCCTTGGTGGCCTGGCGCTGGGCATCGTTGAAGTAGGCTGGCACCGTGACGACGGCGTGGGTCACCTGAGCAGGGAGGGAGGGACAGCTCAGGGCAATGACAGAACAAACTCTGTAATTAATAGTGCCAGCCACTCTGAGCAGTGCTGGGAACAAGCAGCCCATCTTTGGAGGGGGCACCAGCTTAGCCCATTGAAGAGGCCTGGAGCACTGAGTGTGGTTTGGGATGGCAAGGTTAGTCCTGACTCAGCCTACCCTTCACCCATTTCCTAAAGCTGCCAATCCAAGTGGTTACCAGTGTTTCCTAGGCACTTACTTTCTTCCCCAAGTAAGCCTCTGCTGTTTCCTTCATCTTTGTCAGAACCATTGCAGAAATTTCTTCAGGAGCAAATGTTTTTGTCTGTCCACCTCCAACATCGACCTGAATATGGGGCTTGGCTTTCTTCTCAACCACCTGAGGAGAACAACAGATGCCTTCATTCTACTATTCCAACTTGTTCGCATGGTTCTTTCTGAACATCAAGCAAAACCTCTATGACAGGCATAACTTGCGTGCAGCTAACACCAGGAACTGTTTACACACCAATCCTCCCGGGGGGGGCACTGTGACCAGATGCCTTTACTGACCAGAACTGTAGCTCCTCCCCTCCAGCCCCCCCACCTCTGCATTCGGGGCCCACCTTGAAGGGCAGGTACTTGATGTCCTGCTGCACGGAGGGGTCATTCCAGGTGCGGCCGATGAGCCGCTTGGCATCAAACACGGTGTTCTCCGGGTTGGATGTGAGCTGGTTCTTGGCAGCATCCCCGATCAGGCGCTCCCCCTCGGGGGTGAAGGCCACGTAGGACGGTGTGATACGGTTCCCCTGGTCATTGGCGATGATTTCCACGCGCCCGTTCTTGAAGACGCCCACGCTGGGGTTGGGAGCGGGGGGAGCGGAACGGTCAGGCGGGGCCTCGGCCTCCACACATCCCCCCCCGCCTCCCCTTCTGCTCCTCCCTGCGCCCTCCCGGGCCCTGCAGCCACCTCCCGTGGGCCCACAGGCCCTGCTTCCCCAGAGGGACCCAAGCACTGCCCACCAGCCCGGCCGTGCCCCCGCGCCCCGTCCCCACGCACCAGGAGTAGGTGGTGCCCAGGTCGATGCCCACCACCGTGCCCACGTCCTCCTTCTTCTCCTCGTCGTCCGCCCAGACGGCGCCCAGCGCCAGCAGCGTCAGCAGCAGAAGCCTCATACCGACCGCTCACCCGCGCCCACCTACCGAGAGGCCGCCGGTTACACAACGGGGGCGCCACGTGCGTGGCCGCCCCCCCTCACCCCTCCCCGCAACCACCCTTACCGTGCCCAGGCCCCG
>WBMY01010407.1:74907-111319 GCA_013397315.1 Donacobius atricapilla
GGTCCGGCTGTGCCCTTCTCCCCCTGCCCGCCCGGCGGGGCCGGGCACCCGCGCTCCCTTTGCGGGGGCATTTGGAAAACCGGAGCCCTTGGCAGCGGGGCCCTGGCGGCTCCTTCACCGCTTTTGTGTGGTGCGGGTTTAAAACTTGAAACTTGACGAGTGCGGTGACTTCCCTTTTTGGTTACTCACAGACCCCTAACGCTGCAGGACTCCATCCAGGCAGTATCAGGCTTTTTTTTTCTTGCAAAGTCATGATACCGCGCTCCTGAGAGCTGTTGGGATGGAGCTCTCGGAGCGAGCATGTGACACTACACTTACTGATAGGTAAAGTGCTATTTTGGTGGACTGTGCAGTTGACTCACGAGTAGAAGCTGCAGTTTGAAGAGGATGGAGGGGAATGGTACGGGCAGTATGTGAAATCTGAAATACTCTGTAAAAGCAGCAGGATGGCGGCTTCAGGAAACGCTTTTGAACTGCTGCTGCTGAGGAGGGTTCCAAAATATGTAAATGCAAAATGCATTCATTTTGATGGGATATTTGTCAGATCATGGAGAACATACTCTCCTCAGTAGCAGCTGCCGTTCCTGGTGGATGGGCAGGGAGCTGCTCTCAGGAGAGCAGGCTGGGAACAGGTTGGTTTTGTCAGTTTGACCGGATTCAAGTTCTGCACTTGTTCTGACTAAAAGTTCATTAGTGTGACCCTCACCTAAAGGGAGCTCCACTTTCTGGCATCACAAGCAACTGGAACAGATATTAGCCTGGTTATGTGCTTTTGTTGATTTTATGCAACATGGCAATGCCGTAATAGATAATTTTGTAGCCAGCTGATCCTGTGCTTTACTGATGAGCTCTGTTATGGGGCGTGAGAAATGAGGTGCTCCTTGCACATGGATGGACACTATGTCCAGGGCCAGCTGGGAGCAGCCTCTGGGCAGAAACAAACGTGAGGGATGAGTTTCTTATGAATGTCAATTAGACAGTGGAGCTGCAGTTTGTGTGTTGCACGTGTGTTTGAGCTGGTGGGTGTTGTAACGTGAGGGTTCAGCAGTGAGCCCTAGGTCATGGCTCACCATCCTACAGAAAAAAGGGCTCTTTGAGCTCAGCTGTGGGAGTTGGGCAGTTAGCTGGTATAAAGAAATAAGGCTTGTGAGAGGCTACTATAAATACTAATGAGGAAAGAGGTACTTCATCAGGGCTGAATTAGCTTGGAAACCGTTCAGGCTTGCTTAGTTATTTTTTTCAGCGGGATGGAGTGATTTTGCCTTGCCCTGCCCTGCCTACGTTAGATGTGCCCAAACTTGCTCTGGAAGGTGAGTCTTGCGTAGCGAGACTCAGGAGGAGCAAGAAACCCTGAGCAGGAAACACGGGAGGAGGAAGAAGGATCTAGTGTACCAGCTGTATTTACCACTTAATCTCTTTTCTGTCACCTGAATCAGAGAAATATGCGACAGAGATGTGGCTGGTTCCTGTATGTCGCGGGAGAAACCCATGGACATTTTAAAGTGGAGTTCAGCACCTGAAGATTTAATGTCAACTTTCCCAGGACTTTTAAGAGTGGGAAGGAATCTGTGTCCCGTGTTCATCAAAGGATAGACTGCCTCAGGTTCTGAACAAATGCGTGCTGCCAGCCCGGCAAGGCATCTCAGATGCTGTCAGGTCATGCAGTCTTTGTTGTTGATATGTGGAGCATCATGAAGGGAAATGGTTTGAGTTGTCGTGCTAAGCTGCTCTTACTGTGTCATAGTTAGTTGTAGGTTCCTGAGTAATCTTGAAATAACTAGCACAGAATGGAAATGTTTTCATATCAGCATGAAATTCCAGGATTGAAAAGTAATAGCACAGTCTTAAATATCTGTTGTTCCTTCAGCCACAGCAGGCTGTTGGATATCTAAATATCCTGAAGTGACTCCTTTATACAGCTGTGTACAGACGTCTGCTATTCCAGGTGTGGTAGGTGGTAGTCATAAACCAGGTTGCTGGATAATTACAGGCACCTTTTTGTGTATGAGCAGCTGGTAAGGTAATCTGGCAAGCGAGGAATCAGCAGAGGCTCTGCTCCAGAGCTTTTCTGTGGTGTGTCACTAAATGTTGGCTGTGGCCAAGTGCTGCTGAAGCTTTGGCCCAAGTGCTCTGGAGTGAGCCCTGTGGAGCCTGGTCAGAGGGTGCAGCTGCTGTCTTTTAGTACTGTTGTAAAGGGAAGAGGAGCACTGTGTCAGGTAGGTGTGTTAGTGCTACAATAGTTGCCTCTTTCAGGACAAGCTGTGTTGGTAATGCCAGTGTCTGAAGAGAGGAATAGCGTGTGCATCTTGCCCAAGTGGGTTTTTTGGGTTTTTTTCACTGAGCCTTGCTGAAGTACGTTGTGTGTTAAACTGCTGCTTTACATCTCTGGTGTTCTCAGGTGTCTGCCAGAGACCTCAGGTGAAGACAGCGTTGTTTGTGCATGTGTGGTTTCAGAATGATTCATTTAAAAACTGGTGGAAGGCAGTGATGAGGTGTTCCTCTCCACAGAGCTGGATCTTAGCAACAATCCTTGCAGTTGAGCCACTTTGGTTTTTATGGAGGTTACCAAGCTGGGGAAGCTGCTGATCCCGTTCTCTTGTACATAGGGTGGAAGCTGTCATGCACTTGTCTTCCTGTGGATTGTCAGGAAAATCCTGTGGATTTTCACAGGTCTTGACAAAGCAGTGGTACACAGTAACCTGCTGTGGCTCAGTTCTGAATCAATTCTCCTCTAGCTTTCGTTATTTCTGGTGTTCTGCAGCAGAGGCAGATAAGACACACGTGGGTAGTGGCCAGCTGATGGGATGTTATCAGGTGGTCACAGGACCAGTATATTTAGCAGCACGCATGCAGCTAAGGGTGCTCTTTGGAGCCTTGTTTTGGGCCTGGAGTTCAGAGAGGCAATTAGTTTAAAAGGAAAAATCAGAATGCACAGCAGTTGGCAACTTCCCACAGCTTCTCAGGGCTTCAGTGTCTGTGGAAGGTCTGAGATGCTCGTCATGAGGAGGTGCCCAAGTTGTTCCTTTGTTGGATGGGCCCCTCACTTTCCCAGTAGTGCTGAGGTTTCTGCAGTCAGGTTTTTTCAGGTGACATCACAATGCAGGAGTCTGACCTCGTTTTGCTGGACAGGTGGATTAATGCATGTGTAACAGGACTCTGGACTGTGTGGGAGTCTTGTTTGCTTCCTGAGTATTAAATTTGTGTATTTCTTCTTTTTTTCATTGTCTATAGCTCCAGAAAAGGTTACCAGCAGTGTAACTGCTGTTTTGATGATCATACCTCACCACAGTCTCTTGTTTCCAGGACACCTTTGTCTCTTTGCTGATGGGGCTTTTGGAGCTTGCTCTGACCCGTGGGCAGAGGAGGAAGGAGCAAAGCATCTTCCTCAGAGGCTTCTCAGGGAGCTTTGCCCATCCCTGATGCTGGGAAACATCTCTAATAAAAGAGAACAGAAAAAGACCCCATGTGAAACTGAGAGGAATCGCTTGTAAGGGTAGGAAACACCTCAGGAGCTGTTTAATTGCCTTGGCTGCTCTTAAACTGGTCTGTAACCAGTGACACAAAAATAGACACTTGTTTTGAAATTCAGCAAAACAAAGGCATGGGACTGTAGGCAGAGGCAACAGACGCTCGTAGAGGTACTCCATGTGGGCCTCCCCTTTCTTCCCAAACTTGCTTAGAAGCAGGAGATCCACTTGGACTGACTCCCTGTCCCGGAAAGTGGAGACTGTGGGTTGACACCTGAAAGTGGAAAATGCCAACTAAAACTGTTCAGGTTTGATCAAGTATGAGCAGCTCCTGAGCACAGCCCTCCGGTGGAAAGTTCTGAAAAGGCTGAAGGCAGCTCTGCAGGTCTTGTTTGTTTGTGTTTTTATGGATTCAACTTCCTTTTCCTGGCTGATGGCAGTAGCTCACAGCCTAAAAACTGGTTACTAGTGTGTTTGCCGGCAGTAGCAAGTCTGCTGCTGGGTTTTTTTTTTTTTGCAAGCTCTTAAATTCTGAGACTAAAAATAAATTTGTTGCAAGAAGTTGTTATTTGTTTCACAAAGAACTTTGGCAGTTACAGCAATGTTTCTTCTTCTAATAATTTCTCTGAGACTGTCCTAGATAAAAACATCTGAATTAGCACATCCTTCAAGATCCTGTCGTAATCCCATTTTTGGATACATCAGCTGTAGCCTCTGGTTAGGGTTGCTGAATTTGCTTTGGGGTCTTTTTGAGTTCGGTTTTTTTTTTATGAGCTTTATACCCAGTTTTCTGTGTTTACCAGGAATAGCCTTTAAACCTTCAGGTGTAATGAAATTGCAATTTTTTACTGCATTGTGACAGCTTCTCTGTTCGCCTCTGCCTGGCTTCTGGTTGTGAGGTTAAAACTATACCTGAAAGGGTTTAATTACACAAGGAGCAGTGGTGGTTGTCAGTACACCTGGTTGTCAGGCTGTGAAAACCCGGCAAGTGGCAAACCTGTGCCTAATTAGGGAGCTAATCTTTATTATTCAGTGAGGATCACCTCCTGCTCTGCTGGACAGTGAAACACAGATCTTTAAAACACTAGCAGGGGAGAGCACTGGGCCAGCATGTGGTATTGTAGCACATTATTTGTAGTTTCTCAAGCATGGTCTAAATGGATTTGTGAAGCAAGGCTTGTCCTGAGTCACTGGAGATTGTGGGAAGTAAGTTTTTATATTGACTGTGGTATGGCTTTGTAGGGTTCCTCACTGGAGCCCTCTGACATGGAGATTACTGATACACGACAGGTATATTATGATCTGTTACAGATCACGTCTGCATCAAACCCTTGTCCTTCCCAAGTTAGCTGCTGTGGCTGTTAGTTCTGGGGGGGAAGACATAAAGCAGTTGACCATCAGTTCCATGATCTGCATGATTGCACCCCTTCCTTTGTCAGTATTAATGCATTCAATGGGTATATTTTCCCAAAAAATGTTAATTTTTAGATGGCTTTGCTCCTGGAACGTGTCTTGCCTGGTGCAGTATTCTGCTGAGATGTTTTGTAGTTGTGAAGTTGAAGCTGATATTACGTTCATACAGAACAGTAGTTTGTGTAGATTTTAGCCCCTGATGTGCTATGAAAGCCTATGGTTGTTTCAGTTTTTCTCTCTATAAAACAACATTTTTGGATCATGGCCCAAAGAAATGTTCTTCTGAATTGAAATATTTGAGGAATGTTTTTCTGAATGAATTCTACTGTTTAGCAAAGTCTCTAAACTTATTTCCAACTACTACTTTATCTGCGTATTGATACTCCTTGGTTTGGTGGTGTTTTTTCTCAATTAGAAATATTGTTATTATTATTCCTTTTTTTTTTAGCAGAAAACGGCAGCATTGGGAGCTTGGTGCTTCTGGTGCATAGGTGAGAGAGGTAACAGGCCAGAGATTCCAGCACCCAAGCGCTTGGGTTGTGCTGGGTTATATGGCTGGGCTTTAGGGTGAAGCAGAAAGTGCCTGTTCCCCAGACAGCGAGTGGGGATGGGGGCTGCTCTTCATCTCCCTGACCTTGTGTCACCTGAGCTCTAGCAAGGGCCACACCCTGTGCGCCTGAGGTGTGGGCAGGGGCTGTGGCAGGGCCCTGCTCCTGTTCCTGCAAATACCATCAGCTGCTCTGCCCCTGTCGCTGCTGTGTGACAGAGCAGGGGACTGGCACTTGGGAGGCCTTGCTTTAGGAGAGGGAGACTCGGTGGGGAGCAGGGGGTTTGAGGAGAGGGGCACGAAATAGATTAACTCCATAGAGCTGTCAGGAGAGAAGGAAAGCTTTATTTACAACCCCAACAGTTTCTTTTAGAACACGCTGTGTAAAAAGGTCTGTTATTGCTCCATGGCACTGACACTGCCCTCCATTGGTTCAGGAATAGGAAACAACCCCTGGGGACAGTTGTTCTGGCAAAGGGAACACTGTTTGCTGAGCCTGTGCTGAGAAACGGAGAGAGATGTTTTGAAAAGAGAAACTGTTGGCAGCTTTCCCTTGGGAAAGGAGCCAGCAGTGGTTAGCGAGCTGAAATTCAGGCTCAGAAATGTGGAGCCCACAGGGCAGAGCAGCATTCCCTGCCTGGTGCGAGCCTGTGCCCCGCTGCTCCGCGGGGCGCTGGCAGGACCTGTTCCGTTCCGTGTGCCAGGGCTGCTGTGCCACCATGGTGAAGCTGGACATCCACACGCTGGCCCACCACCTGAAGCAGGAGCGGCTGTATGTGACCTCGGAGAAGCAGCTGATCCAGCGGCTCAATGCCGACGTGCTGAAGACGGCGGAGCGGCTGTACCGCACGGCCTGGATCTCCAAACAGCAGCGCATCAACCTCGACAGGCTCATCATCACCAGGTACCGGGGCTGCACGCCCCACGTAATCCTCTGCAGAGGCCTTTGCTTTACTGGTCATAAAAATAGTGAGGTTGTAAACCAAACCTCCGCGAGGGAATCTTACACCAAAAGTTACTTGTTGGCCATTTAAGCAATTTTTTTTTAATACCTGCATTTGTTTTGCTTCTGTTTCATGAGAACAAACTGCAGAATTTGCAAATAATTGGTAGTAACTATCTGGAAAGACTTTTTTTTCTCTGTGGCAGGCTGGTTAATAGATAGACCACGTGGCATCTCTTAGCAAGTTTGTTTACTTAAGAGTTACTTAAACTGGTTCAATGTTTTTCTTTGAAGTGCTGAGGCCTCTCCCGCGGAATGTTGCCAGCATGCAAAAGTCTTGGAGGACACACAGTTTGTGGACGGATACAAGCAGCTGGGATTCCAGGAGACTGCGTACGGAGAGTTCCTGAACAGACTGAGAGAGAACCCCAGGCTTATTGCCTCCTGCCTGGTTGCTGGAGAGAAGCTGAACCAGGACAACACCCAGAGCGTCATCCACACAGTCTTCACCTCCATTTACGGCAACTGCATCATGCAGGAGGATGAGAGTTACCTCCTGCAGGTGCTGCGGTACCTGATTGAGTTTGAACTGAAGGAAAGTGACAACCCCAGGCGGCTGCTGAGGAGAGGCACCTGTGTCTTCAGCATCTTGTTCAAGCTTTTCTCTGAAGGACTCTTTTCTGCAAAACTTTTTCTTACTGCAACCTTACACGAGCCAATCATGCAGCTCCTGGTGGAAGATGAAGACCACCTGGAAACCGATGCGAACAAGTTAATTGAGAGATTCTCCCCTGTACAGCAGGAGAAATTATTTGGCGAGAAAGGCACAGAAAAGTTCAAGCAGAGAGTCCAAGAGATGGTTGACTCCAACGAGGCCAAGCTGGTGGCCTTGGTCAACAAATTCATTGGCTATCTCAAACAAAACACGTACTGTTTCCCTCACAGCCTGAGGTGGATCGTGTCGCAGATGTACAAAACGCTGTCGTGTGTGGACAGGCTGGAGGTTGGCGAGGTCAGAGCCATGTGCACAGATCTCCTTCTGGCCTGCTTCATCTGCCCTGCCATCGTCAACCCGGAGCAGTACGGCATCATTTCTGATGCTCCTATAAATGAGGTGGCAAGATTTAATCTGATGCAGGTATGATTCACAGTAAGGCAGTCTTAAAAATATACAAATGCCCTTTTCCTTCCTTCTAGAGCTGATGCTGCTACAGTAAAAGTGAAGGTACTGTCTCTCCTACTTACAAAATGAATGCTAACATAATATTTGTGTTAATTGTGGCTTAAAAGGCAGGCTCCAAAGTTTATCTGTTTGCTTAAAATACTGATTTGAAAAAATTGACAGCATGTATTCTTGTATCCCATAGACGAGTTGCAAATATCCTTTATAAAAGCTGTTTTAAGGGATGGAAGCTAAGGCATAAAAATTACTATGAAATCTGGAGTGTGTGAAAAAGGATGTTGTGTTGTTCTTGCTAATGTTAAATATTATACCAGGTATTGCAAAAAAATAATGAAATACTTTGCTGCAAACCCCTTCTTGTCTGTCAGTAATGCCCAATGCTCTACTTGGAGCATTCCCCAGCCCTCATGACCAGTTCTTGTCATTATGCAAACACTTGGATAATTTAATGATATTGCATAGAAGAGTCATCTGAAGGTGTTGAGCAACACTTGTCTGACTGAGGATGTTCTCCATGTGAGGAGCAAAACCTGCTTTTTACTGTTGTTTATAAAGTGGGCAGGGAGTGAATCTCACAGTGCAATCAGACTGGTGAGTTTTGCTCAGTGTTTTTCTAAAATCCAGCAGCAATCCTCTCCTGTGTCACTGCTCGCATGCTGTAGCAGAGCAGTTGGCAACTCTTTAAATTGAGTGTTGTTTTGCAGTTGGAGATGAATAAGGGATATTGCTCTGGAATCAGGGTTAGCCCTCCTGCTATTTTTCCTTAGTAAAATATATGCAGCCTCTGAAAATCTCTAGGTTTAGATGACCTAGATTCAACTCTCAATTCTGACGTGTTGCAAAAACAAAACATGCTTTGTTCCTGGGAGGGGGAAGTATGGATGCTCACAGCCTACTGTGTGTGCACATTTTCTTGTTAAAGGCAATGACTGCTTTTTTTTCCTAAAGCTTCTTGCATTTTTTTTCCTTCCCTGAAAGCAAGCAGAAAGCTCTGTCCAGTCAGTCAGAAGTATTCCTTGGAGTATTAAATGAGAAAGGATTTAGAATGGTGGAAGTTTTTTGAATATTTTTTATAATCAGGTCCATCATGGTTTGAATGCTTATTCTGTGTACTTCTTTTTAATTTCAGGTTGGGAGACTTCTGCAGCAGCTGGCAATGACAGGCTCTGAGGAGGGAGATCCACGTACGAAGAGCAACCTCGCTAAATTTGACAAAGTAAGAATCCAGGCTGAAAAAAACCAAGACTTGGTGAATACATCATCATCCTTCTGCAGCCTCCTTTCTCAAACTTTGCAAAGGACTTACTAAGTGTTTGATTTCCAAGTTACATGTAATGAAAAGCAGATTAAATTCTGCAGAAAGCCTGGGAAAAAAATCTTGAGTACTAGAATTAAGGGTTGGGGATCCTTGCTTCTACTCTGACCTAATACTTCTTAAAAGAAAATATTTTAAAAGTTAAATGAAATGGTATTTTCAACTGAACACAGTAAGTTCAAGGCCGGGGCTTGGAATAACCTTGGAATAACCTGGTCTAGCGGGAAGTGTCCCTGCCCAGGACAGGAGGTTGGCACTGGGGGGTCTTTTAAGGTTCTTCCAACCCAAACCAATCTGATTCTGTGAAATACTGAATTGCTGTCTGTGCTTAACAAAACACTTTGATCTGAAGACAACCTTAGTATAATGTCTGTTTTAGCACCAAGTAGTTTTTTAGTGCAAGTAATTTTCTTTTTTGCATAGTTTTGCTTTTTTTATTCAGCTTTTCCTGTTAGTATGAATTATCCATAGCCATAGCACAGCTACTCATCAGAGCAACAGTGAAGCTGATGAGGTTTGATAGAGTGTCCAGTGTTTAAAAACCTGTTGGTATCCTTGATAACCTTGTATCCTTCCAGGTTTCGGTAATTCTAGTTGTTACACAGTCACCACACAAAGCTAGACTTTTATTGTACAAGTAACATTTTCACTGCCATTAGAAAGTGATATTGTTGTTGCTTCCTTGTTTCATTTTCAGTCTGTGCTCAGCAGATTCTTGAGGAAGGACCAGTTTGTTGCCATTATCATTTTCCCATGATTTGTAAGAGGGCTCTTAAGTAAGTAACACTGTGGAAGCAGGAAAGGAACAAAGGAAATGCTAAATGTAACTGCGCACTTTCCTTGCTTGCTCTTCAGTGACCTGAAAGTATCTGCCATTTTATCCTACGGTTTTAGAAGTAGGAAGCGAAACTTAAATTATTCTGTAAACTACTCAACTCCTGCCATAAGTTCCTTCCCAAAACTCTAGGGAATGGTGTCTCATTCCCTCTCTGTGCTGTCTCTCAGAGCTGTGTTGCTGCTTTCCTGGACGTGGTGATCGACGGGCGCGCGGTCGAGACTCCCCCGATGTCAGCTGTGAACCTGCTGGAGGGGCTGAGCCGCACCGTGGTGTACATGACCTACAGCCAGCTCACTGCCCTGGTGAGAGCCCCTGTCAGCCTGCTCCTCTCCCCTTCCCTCTCCCCTTCCCTCTCCCCTTCCCTCTCCCCTCCCCAGCAGAAGCAGGCTGGTTTGCACTGCAGCTCTTACCAAAACAATTGGCAATGTTTAGGTTGGCTTCATGCGGAACGTGATGTCGAGCGATCAGCTTAAGGAAGATCGGATGGCTTTGGAGAACTTGCTGGCAAATTTACCCCAGAACAAACCAGGGAAAAGCAGCAGCCTTGAAATGACTCCGTATAACACCCCCCAGCTTTCTCCTGCAACTACTCCGGCTAACAAAAAAAACCGACTGCCCATAGGTAAGGACAGCAAGCGGAGTTCCCGCATGATTTCTGACACCTTGGGCATTTCTGTGCCATTTTCTCAGTCATCTCTTGGGGTTACTCACACCTACACTTTCCAGTTCCTGGTTTTTCTGTGTAGATGGTGAAGAATTTCTTTTAGCCTAGAAAACCAGGTAACTTCCTTAGTGTCTAATGGAAGTGTGATGATGGCCTTCATCGCTCCAGCCTGAACTGGAGAAAATTGCTGGAGTGGTTGGTGGTCATAATGGTGGTGGTTGGCAGGGATAATAAAGGGAAGGTTTGAAGGTGGAAAGTGGATCTAGGGGGAAAATTGCTTAGGAAAGCAGTAAGATGGCAGCAGAGGCATTTAATTAGTGGGATAGAATAAGTTTAATGTTTTTATTGGAGAACAAATAGACAGGAGGGTGAACAAGCAGGAGCAGGACTTTTAGATCATGTGCTGAGAAGAAAAGGTTTGTCCTTTCTCCATTCCTTGCCTGCTCTAATTGCAGCTCTCAGGATTCGGGAATGCAATTTTAGGTTGGTTGGGTTTTGTTTTTTCAATAGGACTTCTGGGTCTAGATTTTTTCTGTATTAATAACAGGAGATGTGGTACTCTTCTTCAGTGTATATTTATGTGAACGTGACCATGTGGGATATTTTTGTTTGAGAGATTTGGTGTGTGAAAGGATGAAAATATACACAGGCCAGTAAGTGGCAAAAAACCCCCAAAAAACCACCCCCAAAGCAAACCTGTCCCATGTTGGTTTAACTCTGCTTTTGAATGGTTCTGGTCTTACACCTCGAAAGTAGAGGCACTTTACAGCATTTATTTTATGGTATAAAATAGCTTTTGCTCAAAGTTTTTGTTTCTTTTGTTTCATTTTAATGCTTTCGAACTCCAGGACAGCAGTTGGCAGCGATTACTGCCTGGGATACCTCTGCTACCAATCTGTCAGCTCACATTACTCTAGTAACCCCTTTTGGTGGGTAATGCCCTCTTTCCATTCTTCTGTGAAACTTTGACTCATGTCACATAACTCAGCATGCCTTTGGGTCACCCTGGCAATCAGTTCCCTTGGCAGATCTCTGCAGTGTGTGAACTCATTTTGTGTACATGTGGGTTTTAAAAACCCCTCCGTGTGATAATCAGAATTTGGCTGCAACTTCTGCACACTTGCCTTGTTTTCCTTGGGTCAAATAAAGAAGTAATTTGTGTCACGTTGCCATTCTTAGAAACCTTAATTTCATGTGGGTGTTTTTACTTCCGTGGAGCCAAATGTGGGAATCTGAGGCCAGTTGTAAAGAGGACTTAAGAGTGGCAAAGTAATCAGAGTAAATCACCTGATGTTGTATTGTATGTCTGGGTTTGAGACACCCGTTAGAATAAAATTTCCTACTTCTTAGGAGAAAAAAACCTTTTAAACAAATTAGAGTTTTAAACCACAGAAACCTAGACTTTTTTTTGGTACCGAACTTAATTTTCTCATATAATGTATAAAAGGTCTTTCTGGGATTGGAATAGGCTGAATTGCTGTAGATAAACAGGTTACAGTGTACCTTGTTTTTCTGCTTCTCAACTTTTATGTTGAAAGTTTCCTTCTTCACAGGGCTGTTCTCAAGTTTAAACACCAGTTCCATCTCTCAAAAGTTTAATAGCACTTTGATTTTGAAAATTTATTTAGTGTGTATTGCTAATTAGAACACTACAGTTCTGTATTTCCATTGTATTGTCTTTTTTTCCTCCTTAAACAAGGAGGAAAAGCTTTCTAATGTGGATATTGTTAAATATTTTCTTAGCCACTCGAAGCAGAAGTAGGTCAAACATGGTAATGGACCAGCACGGAGATCATGAAGGATCCTCCCAGGAGACTATTCCAGAAGTTCAGCCGGAAGAAGTGCTGGTGATTTCTTTGGGGACAGGTCCACAGATTACTCCAGGAATGATGTCAGAAAACGAGGTATCCAGAAATGATGATCTCTCAGATGTTTTGAGTCATGCAGCCTCTGTCTCCTCTAATAGCACAGCAGTGAGGTTGCAAAGCTAAGTTTTGGTAATAAATCTGGAATAGGAATTAAAATCCTTACTCTGTGCTACTGAGCTTGGGGGTTGTCGCTTTCCAATTGGCCTTTGTTAGGTGGGTTTTTCCCCTCACTTAAGGAGCTTAAGAGAGAACCTGGGCTCTTGTTTCTCAGCATTAAGAAGCTGCTGTGTCTCTCTGCACTGCCCTGTCCTTTGGATCCAGGGACACAGGTGAGTGGCAGAACTGGAGCACTGTTCCTGGCAGTTCTGGCAGCTCATGAAAGGCTCAGGCCCAGGTTCTCGTGAGGGCAGAGCTGAACTCAAGGTGTCCTCAGTGCCTGCAGACTGTTCCTAGGGCAGGGCTGCTGTCCCAGCCTTTTCTTTTTCCAGCTGTAGTACAGCTGCTGCTTCCAGCTTTGCTCCCTGCCTGGTGGTTGGGATTATCTCCTCTGGCAGCCTCCTGCAGGTCCATTCCATACTGCGCTGCCCTGGGGGTGATGAGGGAGCTGTGGCTCCCTTGTTATCAGGACATTCCTAATGTCCCTGGGATTGTTCCTTGCATTCTCCCCTGTCTCTGACTTGGGAGCTTGCTGTCTTCTTTCAAACAGAACGTTAGAAATTTGATTGTTCCATTAACAATACAAAAACATTTCTCCAATGTTTAATTTGCTGTTTGATTATCTGAAAAAATAGATTATTTTGATGAAGTCTTGTTTCTTTCTCCCACCCTCCAGGTGTTAAATATGCAGCTTGCAGATGGCGGGCAGGGAGATGTCCCCATCGACGAGAACAAACTCCATGGTAAACCTGATAAAACCTTGCGCTTTTCCCTCTGCAGTGATAATCTGGAAGGAATATCTGAAGGTGAAGGGCTGCTTAAGTCTTGAAGAAGTTCTGTTGCTCTGTTTTTTTCTTTTCCTCCCTTACCTGTAAACGGAAGGTGTTAAATGCACCATCTTGTCTTTGCTGTTTTGAAGGCTGTGCTTTTTCACTCTGAGAACTTGCCTTCTTTCTTAGTTGTTCAGAGAATAAAGCCTGGAGCTAAATTTTGACCTACAAAGGCATAACTGAGTCTGAGATTTAGAAACAAAAAGACTAAATGAGAAAGAGAAAATAGAGGGATTTTTTTTTTCTTTTGAAACTTAAGTGCAGTACTAGTTATTAAGATAATCCAACTTTGCTCTGAAGTTGAACTTCTCAGACTTATTTTTCACCGTGTTCTAATTGGCTGTTACATATCTCAGAATAATTTCTTACAACTCCTTTATATGAACCTCAGACATAACAAAGCACAGATGTCTGTGGGATGGAAGAGGTTCAGACACATCACTTCAGCAATATTTTGTATAACTTCCATCACTTCAGTTTTGCTCTCTGTCTCCTCAAAATAAGAAAACAAATCCATGAACAAGTAAATAAATTAAAGACAAAGACTTTATTGCCTTGTAAGTTACAGCTAAATACAGTAGTGGTGAGATTCAATGTTTTGTATTGGAACTGCTACTTCATTTCTTGTCATTTTTCTAGTGAGTTTTCATGTCCTGAATTGTTAATGCTGTACATTTAGGAACTGTTGTTCGGATTAGTTTTAAAGTAAAATCTGTTTTCCCAGGCCCCTCCAATCGCTCCAACTCTGTGTCCTCCCTGGATCTGGAGGGGGAGTCTGTGTCGGAGCTGGGCGCGGGCCCCTCCGGCAGCAACGGCGTCGAGGCTCTGCAGCTGCTGGAGCACGAGCAAGGCAGGTGCCCCTTCCCTCTCACAACTGCCTGAGCTGCTGTAGATGCTAAAGCCAAAGTCTTTGGGGGAAAAGGATGCAAAATTGATGAATTCAAGGAAAAAAAAAGTAGAAGTTTTCCTTGTGCAATCGCTCCTGTATTTATTTGGGTTTGGTTTGTTCTTTTTTTTTTCCCCCTCCAAGAAATATTCTTTGTAGGCTGATGTTAGGAAAAGGAGATTGCCTTAATTTTGAGATTAAGATTATAGGAAACTGCTAATAAAGTTTTGCTTGATACCAAGGTCTTCCCTTCAGGAATAGGGTGATCTGGATTGGAGTAGTCTGGAAGTATCTGGATAATTTTCTGTTTAATGTCCATTTGTCAAACACCGAAGAGGTTGCATGGAGGTTGAGGTGTCTCCAGCCTGGAGATACTCAAAACATGACTGGACATGATCATGAGCCACCTGATGTCCGTAACCAGGGCAGGGGGTTTGGGCTGGAATGATCCCTGGAGGCCTCAGCTCTTCCTGTGATCCTGTTCCTGTACAGGAACTGTATCATGTCTTTGTAGCACTACATTTCATTTATTTTTTCTATCAATTTAGTTGATAGATTACCATGTGTACTACGAGATTTTTCTTCTTATGTCTCCAATGTGTTTTCAGGCAGCATTTCCTGCATAGTGTAATCGTGCTTTATGGGCCTTCCTTTAAACCGCTGCCTTACCAGACAGAATTAGGGGGTTGTTTGGGATTTTTTTTCCTAATGTACTCTTACAGGTTTTCAAACTGAAGTCGTCGGAGAAGCCTTCCAGAAAATCAAGAACTGTATATTTTTCCACAGCCACAACTCAGGATAACCTGGATGACAAGCTGCGTAAGTTTGAAATCCGTGACATGATGGGTTTGACTGATGACAGAGACATTTCAGAAACTGTGAGTGAAACCTGGAGCACAGATGTCTTGGGAAGTGACTTTGACCCCAACATCGACGAGGATCGGCTGCAGGAAATCGCAGGTAACGGGTGTGCTCTGGGTAGGTCCTGTGCTGCTCTGGAGCCCAAGGCTGCAGAGCCCTCCTCTTTCTCCTCCTCCTCCTCCTCCTCCCTTCCTCAACAGGGGCATTTCCATGCATTCAGCTGGAGATTTGCTCTAGGAGGATTTTTGTGTGCATGACCCGGACTGTACTTAGTTACTCATTTCTTTTCAACACTGTGTTTCCTGATTGCTTTATTAAGGACACTTAAGAGGTGTTCTTACTCTTCTCTCTAGAGCTGACTCCCCAAGCCCAGCTCTGGCCATACGCTCCGGCTTTACTTTTGCAGGTGCAGCTGCAGAGAACATGCTAGGCAGCTTGCTGTGTTTGCCAGGTTCAGGATCCGTGTTGCTTGATCCCTGCACAGGTTCAACCATATCAGAAACCACAAGTGAGGCGTGGAGTGTGGAAGTATTACCAAGTGATTCAGGTCAGAATCGGGCAGATTTTGCTTCTTTCTTTAGCATGATTCTAAGACTCTTCCAGAGGCACAGAATACAAACCAACGGCCTCTTCCTCTTTCTTCAAGAAATTATTGTCCTAGGTTTAAGCTAGTTTTTGTGAATACTTCCAGGATTAAAAGGACAAAATGCTCCCAGGGAGGAAGAAGATGGAAAGCATTGGGAGAGACTTCTGTTAAGAAATTCTTAAGGTCTGAAGGGGAAGAGAAGGGTTTGCAAAGCAAACTTGTGCTTGCTTTCCTTCCCTGTGGTAGGAGCTATCCAGGACCACGGTTTACTTTGGTTAGTGACGATGTGACTGTATCCTGTTATCTAAGAAATACAACAATTAGAACAGCGAACACTCCTTAGCATGCCTGTGCAGACAGAGCGTTGCTGTCTGTGCAGAGTCCTGCCTTCTGTACCAAAGGGTAGAAGAAAACTCTTGCTCAAGTGATTGAGTTGCCTTAAAACTTGATACACTAAATCACCCCCCACCCCTTCCCTCTGCTTGTGAATGTTTAGGGAGCATGGCATTGAGTAATGATACTTCCTCTCTCTACTCTCCCTGTTGTAGAGGCTCCAGATTTAAAACAGGAGGAGCGACTCCAAGAGCTGGAGAGCTGCTCTGGGCTGGGTAGCACGTCTGACGACACGGATGTGCGGGAGGTCAGCTCTCGGCCCAGCACCCCCGGCCTGAGCGTTGTGTCAGGTGTGTGCAACTGTCCCTGACAGTGCTGCTCTGTCACAGCATGGGCAGCACTCAATTTGCTGCACATGGTTTATTTATACATCACTTCCCTCATAAAATAACTTCCTGCACTCGTTCTGGAATTGTCAGAGCAGTGATTCTTCCTTCACCTCACGGAATAAACAAAAAAGGCAGCAGAGAGGTGAATGCCCTGTGCTGCAATAGCAGTGGTTAGCAGAGGAGTGTTGCTTTGGAAGAAACTCCAAACTTTCTTGCATTTAGTTTTATTATCACTACTTGTTATATTTAAGTAACTCATAGCTCTAGTTCTTCATTTTCTGTGAGGTGTATGAGAGTGGAGTGTCTTTCTAATGCCCCTTGTTTTGAAGATGTAGAGCAGAAAGAAACTGTTATTTTATGAGTATAGAAATGTGTAGTGTCTGTAGGTGCTACTGTGAGTTGGAACTTGATTACTCACTGTCCACCAAACATTTTAACAGCCTCAAGATTTTGCTTCCTTGCTCTTTGAAAGACTATTACAGATGCTTCTTTTGTTATGTGTAAGGTATTAGTGCAACATCAGAAGATATTCCTAACAAGATTGAGGATCTCAGGTCTGAATGTAGCTCTGACTTTGGGGGAAAAGATTCTGTAACAAGTCCTGACATGGATGAAACAGCCCATGGTAAGTTACTTATCTGGAATCTGATAAAAACAAGTGACATTTATGGAATCCGTAAATTTTACAATTTCTCCCCAAATTCAAAGTACTGATGACTAAGCTTAATATTTCCCTCATTTGCCAGTACTGTATTTGATTGACAAAGAGGCTCCAGTGCTTTGCAGTACTAGAGCTTGAGTACTAGATCTAAGATCCCTAATTCTGTTTGATTACATTGACTGTCCTCTTGCATTCTGGAGCTGGGCTGCTCCTCAAAAATTCCCTATCTTTTGTGATGTAATTCTTTGATCATTTCAATGTACTACAGAGATCTTCCCATACAGGGATATCTTTACAAATACTTTGCAGTATAAGTTTTGTAGACTTATTGCTGAGGTCTATTCTCCCAGTGCCTCTCGTGTTGGAGGCAGTTTTGGTGTGGCACTAACTTTGTTCTCTCTGTATTTCAGGACCCAGTCAGTTGACATCTCCTCCTTCTCAGACAGATTCTTTGCTTGCCTTGTTTGACCCTCTGTCCTCAAATGAGGGTGAGTTATAAAGATTAATCTTTGTTTTAAAAATGGGCGTTTTCGATGCTTCTATGTTAGTACCTGGTAATTCGGAAGAATATTAAAAGAAGTGTGTGTGGCTTCTTTTCTGCTTGTGACCACAGGTGTGTCAGCTGTCGTAAGGCCTAAAGTGCACTATGCAAGACCCTCTCATCCCCCTCCGGATCCCCCCATCCTGGAGGGAGCCGTGGGAGGTAACGAGGCCCGATTGCCGAACTTTGGGTCTCATGCTCTGGTTCCCACGGACCTGGAAGCCTTCAAGCAGAGACATTCCTACCCGGAGAGGCTGGTCCGCAGCAGGAGCTCAGACATAGCGTCCTCCTTCCGGAGGCCCATGAGCGATCCTGGCTGGAACAGGCGTGCTGGGAACGAGGAGAGGGAGCTGCCCGTGGCCTCCAGCAGCGCCGGGGCGGCAGGGCTGGTGGCCGCCTCTCAGTCGTCATCTTCATCTCCCAGCAAGGACTCCTCCAGGGGAGAGGTGAGGCTTCTACTTTCGTTTTGTTTTTGTCCCTCATGCCCACTTCAACTACACATCTAGTGCCCAGAAGTTGGAATTAAATGTCTTTAGCCAAGGAATTCCAGCACACTTTTGTTACCCTTTAAACACTGGCCAATTATGTTTTATAAGATGAAACTGCAGATGTTCAGAGTGGCTTAAGTGGATCTGGCTTTTCTTAAATTTACTGGATGAGGTTTACTGGATTTGGTGGTACTTCAGAAACAGATTCATTGTAGTGTTAAATTGCTGCAGCAGCCTGAAAATTAATTTTCTTTAAAAGAGAAGTAAGTGAAATCTAAGGTTCTTTGTGGCTATGGGTTTGCATTTGCAGGATGTTCTTCTTTAGGAGGGATATTTCTGACTTAATCTGCTCTTTGTGCTCTGCTGTAGTTCTGTTTTCACAGTCAGTGTAGCAAAAGCTGATGTGAAGGAGAAATTTTCTCTTTACACTTGATTTGGTAAATGCTCAAATGTGGACTCTGCCCTTCCACAGATTGAGGAACGGAAAGACAGTGATGATGAGAAGTCTGACAGGAACAAGCCCTGGTGGAGGAAACGTTTTGTGTCTGCCATGCCCAAAGGTAGGATCACGTCTCTCTGGGTTTGGTACTTCAGTCAGAGTTCACACTGCCTTTATTATATCTTTAGTCACTTTTATGGCTAAAGTGTAAATAAAAATGTAAATAAAAATGGAAAGCTATCTGACTCCCTTGGCTAGTAGTTCCCTAGAGTGTGCTGTGTCTGGAAGGCAAAACTGTTCTGCCTGACCTCATGTCTGTTCAAGGTAGAGCTGGCTGTAGATGATGACAGTACAGTTCTGCTCTACCCCGTAGATAAGCTTATGCTTTTATGGAAGTTGATTTGATGAAAATTTTCTGCATTAGCCCCTTCCTTAAAGTTTCTGCTCTTTGGCCATTATCTCAGAGTAGTCTTTGATGAAGTCCCTTGCATTTTCAGCTCCTATTCCATTTAGGAAGAAAGAAAAACAAGAAAAAGACAAAGATGACATGGTGCCTGACAGATATGCAACGCTTCAAGGTATGTGAATAACATCATCACAGTAATTTTCTCTCAGAATGTGCCTCCTGGAGCTCCAGAGTGCCCACCAGGTAGCTGTTGACAGACAGGTATGTGCTGTTGTAGTTGGTGTTCAGAACTGGCATTTTGAATAAGAAAATGGATAAAGATTTCCTGACTTGAAGGCTGGTTTTAAGTTGTCACATCTTTCTGTGCATGTAGTGGATTCTCAAGTCCTCACTTTTCCCCCACCCTCATTATGGAGCTCCTGTCCTTGTCACAGCTGAGCTGTAAGGATAGCTGCACACACACTCCTGTAATAGTTACTTAAGTGTTAAATTAAACATGGTTTGAACCTGGGTGTTTAGTTTTCTGTTTGCCTTTCTAGAAGTCTTCAAATATCCAAGAGCCATTTGTGTGTGCAGTATGAATGTGCCGAGGATCTGCTCAGGATCTGACTTCATTTGTTCACTTCGATTGTACTGTTTGTTTTCTGGTTTGCTTTGGACTTTATTAATACATTTGAATTTGGGCTACATGGGACACAGGCAGTTCTTTGTTTGATCTGGCTAAACACAGAGTCCAAATGTGTAGGCTTAAGTTTTTGTATTTGCTTTCAGTTGGCCCAACACCAGGGTAACTCCTGTTATTTTTTATGGTCGTTTCAGATGATCCCAGCCCAAGGCTCAGTGCACAGGCACAAGCTGCTGAGGACATTCTGGACAAATATAGGAATGCAATCAAGAGAACAAGTCCCAGTGAAGGAGCCATAGTGAACTACGACAGTGCAGGTGAGAACCTGGCTTTTGTAGTTGCCACCCCAACATAGTTTCTGCTCCTTAAAGATAAAAACACTTCAGTACTCTAGACCAATGTTAGTGTTAGCAGCTGAACAATGTGAGCTCTGAACAAGGAATGTTTTGTCAAATAATCTGTGGGACCGTCCCTCAGAGGCTGGGAATTAAATCAGTATTCCCAAGGACAGCTCTTTCCTATTGCCATTGGGGGAGCTGGTTGTTGATAGTACATCTCCTGTCAGTTTTTTGGTTTGTTTGTTTTAAAGGCACACTGAAGAAGTGCCTTCCAAAACTTTTGCAGTTTCTTCTTGGGAGCTTCTAGGTTGTATGTTTTAATGGGCCTTTTTCCATATGTGCAGAACAAGCTGGTTTATTTGCTGTCTCCATTTTCTCCCTGACCTTAGGAGAATGAGCAGGAATTTAGTCTGGTTTCTTCTTCTGACTCCTCTCTTGAGGTGTAATGTGTTTTTCGTTTCCACAGAGGCAATTGGGGATGGTGAGAGCATGCACGACTCCCCGCGGGATGAGGCTTTGCAGAACATGTCTGCAGACGACCTCCCAGACTCTGCAAGTCAAGTAGCACAACCACAAGGTTCTGCTTTCTCCTATAGGTAAATGTGACTGCAGGTTTTGTCTTACCCACCAAGTAGGATTAAAAGCTGAAGTTGTGGTTCAGCTGAAAAGTTCTCACAAGAATCTTAATACAGATTCATCGTAGGCTTTTATTTGCTTTTAGTTTTAAGCATCTCAAACTGTCATACTTCCCCTGACAAAGGAAGGATGTTGTAACCAGAGAGTACAGAGCAGTTTAGTGTTTAAGAAAATCCCTTTGAAAATGGTGCTGTATCAGAAGAACTGATACTCTAAAGTCTTGACAATGTTATATATTAAAATGAAGTTACATAACTTCTAGGCAGTATTAAATAAAAAAGAAGGTAAAGACTTCTTACTGAAGAAGCAGCTCTCTCATCAACTGTCTTAAGAGAATATTTTTCCTCTTTAAGGGATGCAAAGAAGAAATTGAGATTGGCTCTTTGTTCAGCAGATTCTGTTGCCCTCCCGATGCTGACACATTCAACAAGGAATGGTCTCCCAGACCACACAGACCCCGAAGGTAAGGGCTCTTTGCACTGTCTGTGTCTCTCCTTGTCCCCATGTAATGGCACTTGTGCTGCAGCATTTATGGTCCCTTCTCTTTGCCATAAATATTGAGGACACAGGCTGCCTTTCAGCCCCAGAATGTTTTCATTCTTACTCCACAGACAAACTGCCAGCTCAGCCTGGTCTAAGTTTTTTTTTGTAATGAAGAATCACAGATACAGTGCAGGTAGAGCCTGAAGCTACGGAATAGACTCTCAAAAAACATGTGCTGTTGGGAGCTGTGCTACTTGAATGATTTACTGGGTCTTTATGTTGACTTAGTATAAATGTGTTGGGTTGTATCCTTTCATTCACTCTAGGTTTATTTGCAGACGGGTGAATATGTCACCTTGTCTGGTCCTCTTCACATTTCAGAATAGCTCTAAATGCTAGACAAGATAGGGATATGGAAGCTTATCCTCTGATAGCTGGAAAAATTCAAAAAGGCTTATTAAATTGTTCTAAAATAACATTTATTGCCTAATGTACAGAAGTTTTGTTTTAAACCTCTATTAAATTAACGTGTTTCCCATCTTCGAAAACAGTTTATTTTCATCGTGCCTACGTTTCTTCTCCTTAATATTTTTCCTTTGTTCTTTATTAGATAACGAAATCGTGTGCTTCTTGAAAGTTCAGCTGGCTGAAGCCATCAACCTGCAGGACAAGAACCTGATGGCGCAGCTGCAGGAGACGATGCGCTGCGTGAGCCGCTTCGACAACCGCACCTGCCGCAAGCTGCTGGCCTCCATTGCGGAGGACTACAGGTAGCTTGTCCAGGGGCTCTGCAGCTCTGGGCTCCCAAATTCCTGTGTTTATTCACCAGCAGATTGGGAAGATCCCTTTTGTTTGAAATGTACTTTACCAAACCAGGCTATTGCATCTCCCCTTCCCCACGAAGGGATGCGATTGTCTTGCCCGTGTGAGGCAAACTTCAGAATTCAGGCATTGTTTTGTTTTAAAAGCAACAAGTGGGAGAATCCTTTGCACTCAGCAGTTTGTAAAGCTGTTAGCCTCTGTCTTTATTGCGGGTCTGATGCAGAGCTCTTTGCTTTAGGAAAAGAGCTCCATATATCGCTTATTTAACTCGCTGTCGCCAAGGCCTGCAGACGACACAGGCACACCTGGAGAGGCTCCTGCAGAGAGTCCTGCGAGATAAAGAAGTGGCCAACAGATATTTCACTACAGTCTGTGTGAGGTTACTGCTGGAGAGCAAGGAAAAGAAAATAAGGGAGTTCATTCAAGGTAAGATTAATGCAGACCAAAGCTTTTATATTCCTTTACTCTGTATTTAGACACTGACTTGGGTTAATGTTTTAAAGTATGTCTTGATCTTAGCCGTAGATTCCTAAAATAATTTTAATTTCAGATGGTGAATTAATGGCTAAACAGACACATTACTGTGACTTTACAGTATGTTGCGGCAGCTAAGCCATGGTAATTGTCTGCATTTTTCATGGGCTGAGAGAATGAAGGTATTTGACCTTACTTGGCTGAAAAAGTTATTCTAAATCACATTATCTGCTGCATAGCAGAAGCATGAATACTGTTAATTATTTTATATCTACTGATACAACATACATTAAGTTGCAATATTCAGTTCTTAGTCCAGAACCTATGGCTGCACCTTAGAAGATATGGGGGATAGTAATGGTGTGAATCAAAGATTCAAAAATATCACAGCATAAGAGACAGTGGCACCAGGAAACTCAAAACAGATACTCATATTAAGTTGCTTCTATGTTCTCCGTGCACATATCCGACTAAATGAAGCACATTGGAGTCAGTTCTTGCTCCTGGAGCATATAGCACAGCACATTAAATGTGCCTGAAAAGCCAATCAGAAATAATATTTTCTTTTACTTAAGCGAATGTTTTTTCTCTTCCTCCTTTTCATCAGATTTCCAGAAACTCACGGCAGCAGATGATAAAACAGCCCAAGTGGAGGATTTTCTCCAGTTCCTGTACGGGGCCATGGCTCAGGATGCCATATGGCAGAATGCCAGTGAGGAGCAGCTCCAGGATGCACAATTAGCCATAGAGCGCAGCGTGATGAATCGCATTTTCAAACTCGCCTTCTATCCTAATCAGGATGGAGATATTTTGCGTGACCAGTGAGTTAATGGAATTCAAAGGACTTGTTTTCTCTTTTGCAGTTGGTGCAGTGGAAGCTGTGCAGCCCTCCTGTGACAGACTTGTCTGAGTCAACCACACAAATTCATGTTTTTGTTCAGAACATTTTGTAAAAGGATGAGGAAGGGCTTTAGCACCATGTGCAAATGTGTTTGCAACAAACTGCTAGAACAGAAAAAAAGTTGTAATGATTTGGGATACACACTATCAGGTCTGCAAGTGTGTGTGCTGAGAGAATGATCAAAACCTGGTCCAGGACTGGACTTGGTCCATTTTCTGCTTTCAGTCAGTATTTTCCATGCATTTGGGGTTCCTATAGTTTAGAACAGATGCTGTTGGGATGCCCTAGAGGACATGTGGTTGTTCTTGGCTGTACAGAACAATCCTCTGCATCTTCACTGATGTGGTGTCCATCATCTCTAGGGCCACATTCCTGAAGGTCTTTCTATCAAATATGAAACGAGTTTCTTCAGCTGACTGGCTGCTGCTTACTTTTCACTCTTGTTTTTTGTGTTTTCAGGGTCCTTCACGAGCACATACAGAGGTTATCCAAAGTAGTGACTGCAAACCACAAGGCACTTCAGATACCTGAGGTAACAACTCTTTTCCTTTGCTGCTGTCTGTGTGTTGGGGTTTGCACTGGGATTGGGATGGGGAGAAGATTGTTCTGTTTTGCACTTAGAAGGGTTGTTTTGCTGTCTGTGACAGCTGAAATAAAAATCTAGTGTCCCCGTGCTGTGGCTGTACCCAGCTGCAGCTTCTCTGGGCAACCTGTGCCAGGGCCTCACCGTCCTCACAGCAGAGAATTTCTTCCATATATACAATTTAAATCTCCCCTCTTCCAGTTGGAATTCATCTTGCCTTAAAGCTTCCCATTTCTCCAAAACCTGTGTGTCACGGTAGGACACAAAATAAATTGACTCCATGTAGCTGTCAGCAGAGAAAGAAGCTTTATTTACAATCCCAACAGTTTCTTTTAGAACACGCTGTGTAAAAAGGTCTATTATTGGTCCATGGCACTGACACTGCTCTCCATTGGTTCAGGAATAGGAAACAACCCCTGGGGACAGTTGTTCTGGCAAAGGGAACACTGTTTGCTGAGCCTGTGCTGAGAAATGGAGAGAGATGTTTTAAAAAGAGAAACTGTTGGCAGCTTTCCCTTGGGAAAGGAGCTAGCAATGGTTAGCAGCTGAAATTCAGGCTCAGAAATGTGGAGCCCACTGCTGTGAGCCTCTGGTGCTTGGGCCCCTCAGTGGAGGGCAGCAGTGGCGTGGCCAGACGAGGGCTGGGCTGGTTTTCCCCCAGGTGTATCTGCGGGAGGCGCCGTGGCCGTCGGCGCAGTCCGAGATCCGCACGATAAGCGCCTACAAAACCCCCCGGGACAAGGTGCAGTGTATCCTGAGGATGTGCTCCACCATCATGAACCTGCTCAGCCTGGCCAACGAGGATTCCGTGCCTGGGGCAGATGATTTCGTTCCTGTTCTGGTCTTCGTCCTCATAAAGGTGAGTTCTTCTGCAGAGATTACAAATCCCAGTTAATTCTTGTAACAAACAAGCAAATTTAGGAGGAGACAGAATGCCTGTGAGTTATGGGGAGCTGGCCAGACTCAAGCCCAGGTCTGATTCAGCAGGGTTTGAATAGGAATGTCAGAAATGTAGTCAGAGTTATGGTTTTTTAATCCAAGCAAACTTTGCATTTGGAACCAAGGAAATTGGGGTGCAGATGTGTGTGGAGTAGAGTTTGTTTTAGGTATGTCCACCAGAATCTGTCATCTGTGCCTGCTTCATGCTGTCCTCGGGACCAAGATCCAGACCAGGACTGACTTGGGTTGTGTTGCTGGTCTTTTGTGACACAAGGAGAACGGTCTGACCTGTGAGATGCTGAAACAACAAGCTTAACGTGTGTTGAGGTCCTGATGACCTTCACAGATTGTGCCACTGTTCCCTTTCTTTCTCTTGGCCTGCTAGTCCATTTTTCCTTGTTGGGAAAAATGTTCTCTTTCATCAAACCTGACGCCTTGTGAGTGTGTGAAGTGGGGCTGGTGAGGATAAACAGTCCCTACCCTGCAGGAAGGTTACATACTCTGTAGGATGAGGATCACTGCACAAAGGGAATTGCGCTTTTATTCCGTACCTTGCGGTGTTTTATTGATGTTGAGCTCTGCAAACAAGCTGTGAGTGTCTCTCTCTTGTGCCACCCCAGGCAAACCCGCCTTGCCTGCTGTCCACGGTGCAGTACATCAGCAGTTTCTATGCCAACTGTTTGTCTGGAGAGGAGTCCTACTGGTGGATGCAGTTCACGGCAGCCGTGGAGTTCATCAAAACCATCGATGATCGCAAGTAGCTGGCACAGCACAGGCAGACTGTGAGCAGGAGAGGAGTTTCTAAGAATGTACAACAGCTGCAAAAGCTGAAGAAAAGACTTTCCTTGTAAAATACTGTACAGAATTGAGGCATTTTAAAACATACCTTTACTAATCTAATTAATTTAAGAGATCTTCCTCTTCTCTTTGGGTTGCGTTTTTCTCCCCTCTAGATACTGGCACTGCAAAAGGGACCACAGTTTTCAGGTATTTTGGAACTCAAAACATTCAGAAAATTCTTCTTGCTTTCTCCACCACCCCTCTTCCTGAATTCTTATTCATGTGAATAATTCACTTCATTTAATTTCTAACAGAAAACTGAAACAAGAGGAATCAGGGCAGCCACATAGTAAACTTTCTAGTTGAATACACCTTTTCTTAAGAAGACACCAGCCACGCTGAAAGTTTGTAGTAGCTGACATCAGTTATTGGTTGTATTTCACCTAAATTTAAAATCTGAGAGGACAGTGTAAATATTATATAACTATATTTAATGCATTGCAAGTGTCTTTGGACTTACTATCCTTTGAATAAACAAGCAAAAGCCTCTCTGACCTCTAACAGGTTATGACGTCCCATGTTTTGGTGACAAAAGGACTTCCTCAAAAGGCTAAGATTTAAAAAGGGCAAACTGAACTATTTATTAAGATGTAATTAAGATAACTGAAATTTCTAAAACTGGAATTTATAATAGGGCTTATTAGCTAGCTGAACACTTCTTGGCTAGGGCATTAGGGTGTTACAGAGGTTTGGATATATAGAGGAGAGGAACTGTAAGTTACAATAGAGAAGTCTAATATAAAAAGGAGAAATAAAATACCTTACTGTAATATTTTTTCTGAGCTATTGTGTATACTGTACAAACCCCAAACAGAGATCCTTAACAGAACCTTGGGCTGTAATATATATTTTGATTAGTGACATTAAATACATATGCCAGGGGGTTCAGTGAATGTTTTTACTAAATGTTCTTCATGTTGTCTGCTATGCAGCAGTGCAAGTTTTACTGTTCATAAAAAATATTTTAAAATAATATAACACTGTTCTTTATGAAACATATCATGACATCACTTCAGGGTGTTTTATAGATTTCTCGCCCCACCTTCCCCTTAAACTGACAGTTATCAATTTGAAGAGGTTTTTATGCACAACACCACATGGGTTTTTCATGAGTGAGGTGGTCTGGGGCACGCCCAGTGGGTGTTGGCTGTATGTAAGCACTTGCTGTTCTTTTTCAGTTCCAGTACAGTAGAAAAGGACAGCGAGCATTGAGCTTTTTCATGACAGTATTATTTCTTGCTCTTTCCAGAGTGTTCATTGCACTTCTGACATAAGGATGTGATAAGACTTGGTGTCTGTGAGTGGTAAAGAAAACAAAATCTTTCTCACGTTCTTTTCAAAACACGACTGGTTCATTTTGTGTGTGTGCATTGTGATGATTAAAACCTGTAAGCACCTAGTACTTGGGAAAATCACGTGGTTAATTGGAATTAGAGCAATTTATGTAAAGTAGTGAGTGCTTGATTTGGCTGTGCTACTTGTCAAGGCATAATCAGGAAACTTACTTTTTAGGGCTCTCAGATATAACTCAGTCTAGCAGTTTTGCCAAACTAATCACAGGTGAGAATGTAGGATGGTAACCTTTTCCTTTTCTTTATAGTCTTTCTCCTCTATTAGAGACTCGATTGTGTGGAGGAGCAATACTCAGTCAAAACAGAATTCTTCTGACCTGCCTTACTTGGTGTCTCAGTCTGTGTAGCATTGCAATATTCTGGTTATTTAGCCTTGATGGGTTTTTGGTGCTGAACATGTAACTCAATATTGCAAGCACAGCCCTGCGGCAAAGCACAAACATGCCCTTGAAGATATGGCCAGATCATATCAAAAAGCAATATAAATTCATTTCTATTGAAGTGTCCTGTAATATGTGATTATTACTTGAATATCCAAGATGTTAAGACTGACGTGTGAAAGTTCTGCAGTTTGGGGGGTGCTGGTTGAGGAGAGTATTTGTAGGATCCCTGAAGAAGGCACAAGGGCACAGGGGGTGGTGATCACCCTGTGTTGCCTCTCTGTGCTGGCCTGGCTCACAGGGTTTGGTCAGCACCGTCGGGGCTTTCAGGTTCACTCTCCTTTATGGAAGGGGCAAGAACCATTTCCCTCACAGCTTTTACCACTTGGTTTCTCTGCATAGAAAAATACTTAAAAGAACTGGAGTCTTTTTTAAACTGTTACTTAGTTATTTTAAAACCAGTAGGTGTTTCAGTGAGCCCCAGGTGAGCTGAGAGTTTTTGTAGCAAGATGGTCCTTTGCTTCTTTTTTCCAGCCTACTCTGAAGGTCCTTTATATAGTCTTGGTAGGTGTAGTTAGAGAATTAGGCTTTCCAAAGAATTAAAAACCTGCCTGTAATGTCCTTTTACTGTTTTCCCTGTTGTCCCGTAATGTTTTGTTTTAAAATGCTAAATTCCGTGTCTAGGACGTGTTGTTGTTAGGTTTGATGTGCAATAGCGAAGGTGAAAAGACACTGCATAAAGGACCAAAAGTACCAGAACTGCTGCCAAAAGGTGCCAGCCACGGGCCTGTTGCTGTAATCTCGGTGCTTTCTGTGAATTAAACTACTTCAGCCACTGGAGGAGGAGTGGAGCAGTTTGGGCAAAGTGGAGCAGGGAAAGGCCCTTGGTGGCAGGTCACAGTCGTGGGCTTCAGGCTTGGTCTTTGTCTCAGCGCCGATTGTTGGCAAGTTCTGAGGAGCTGCCGCGTCAAACAATGGCATGTCTGTGCCTGGAAATGTTACAGAGGTGCTGGTTTCCTTTTTGGGTAGAGGAGAGAAAGGAAAGGGCTGGGTTTTTCATCTCTAGGAGATTCCTTTGTGCTCCTAAGTGAGATTTCTCTTTAAACCTTTTTAAAATCCTCCTTAAGGAGAATCAGAATGTGTCTGGCCTATCAAGGATTTGAGTTTAAAAGTTTTTGTTTTGAAGACCTTTTACTACCAAATGCTGAATGTAACTGCCATAAACTTCAGGAAAAAAAGCCACGAACATGATGCTGTTTCCTGTGGGTGAGTCTGGTGAGCACAGTGTTGGTTTGTATTGCTTGAAAATGTTCTGTTAAGCCAAATTCTCACAGAACTGGAGAACTCCCTGCCATGGGAATGGGGTGGGGTAGGAGAGGGGGCAGAGCTGCTGGCAGCAGAGCTGTGTGTTGGCAGGAGTGAGTCAGTGTGCCTGCAGAGCTGGAGCAGCAGGAGGGCAGTGGGGACGGAGGGGGAAGGATGCTCATGTCTGGGTACGGCTGGGAACGTGGTTGAGCCTGTACTACTTGAGAATTAACCTCTGCTGAGTTAGTAGTGTGTGTTCTGTACCTTTTAATTGTGCTTTACCTCTATCGAAAAGCTTTGTACTGCCTCTCCTCTTTGGTAAAGCCTTTATAAATCTAAATTAACAAGCTTGCACAATCTTGTATACAGGAACCCCATCTTGTCTCTTAACGTGATTATTAATGTATTATTCTGTAAAAACTGATTAAAAGGAGAGCAGTTTAACCACCGGCTTTGACGTTTCTGCCTTGTTCCAGTGCCATCAGCAGTTGTGCTGGGGATGGCAGTGCAAAAGTGTGAGCAGCTCCTCCCTAACTCTGTGGTTTTGCGTTGGGCATTGCTGCTGTGCCATCCTCACGCCTCACAGGGAAGGGACATTGGCAAAAAAGAACCAAAATCCAGTAGAGGGGAGAGGAAGCTCCACTGCATTGACTGCTTAACACAGAGCTCTTCAGTTATTCTTTTGAATCTGCAGCTTGGCTGTTCCAGTAGCTTGAGAGGAAAGAAATAGCTCTGCCTGCAGCAGGGCTGTGCCTGTCCCTCTGCTGGCTGCCGTTCGATGCCTTGTTGAGAATGGTCAAGTCCAAAAGCATTACGTTTGGCGTCTTTTTTCTTGGGAAATGTTCATTTTTCCTGATGAGATGGGAGGATTTCTTTTGCTGTCGTGCACCCAGGGGGTCCCGCTCGGAGCGGGGCGGGCAGGGCCGGGGTGGGGACGGTGCTGCCCTCAGCTTGGTCCCCACAGTGTTATTGACCTTGATTCTCTCTCATTTGCATCCAGCATTTTTCATCCTCTGGAATACGGTGTTTGGGGACCTTTCCATCATTAAGTGGATTTACAGCAATTTCCTTATGTGTTTTCTCCAAGGGATTCTGTTATGAGAGGCACATTAAATCTCCATTAATACCTCATTATCCGACTGATAAGATTACCATGATAATGAGGCAGAAATTCTAATTGTTTCACTTCTTATTGTGCCTTTCATTAAATCATATACCTGGAAGTTGCTGTCAGAGTGGGGATCTCCAGCCTGCAGAGCTTGGGAGGTGACCTAGTCCTGTTCATCCTGGTTCTGTCCCGGGTACTCCGGGGAGCCTGCGGTGTGCTGGCCCTTTCTCCTGGGCTCCCGTGCCTCCTGCCAGGGCCTCTCCTCCATGGCCATGCTGCCAGAAGGGCTTCCAGTGGCCCCAGGGCCGTGGCAGCCTGCGCTGGGACATGGATTTGGAGACTGTTCCCCGTGGCCCCGTGCCGAGGTTGGACAGAGCTGCCTGCTCCTGGGGGTGGTTGAGCACAGGGGTGTGCAGCCTCTGCCGGAGCTGTTACAGCCCATCAGGTCAATGATCCATGAACTAAAAAGTCTCTAAGAAAGAGCAATTATTGTCTATCATGTGTCAAAGGCGCCCGTATTGACCCCGATGGATGGAGCCATTATGGGCTGTTGAGGCAGCGAGCCATGAACGGGGTTCATGGGAGCAGAGGTCTGGACATGCCACACCAGCGCCAGCCCCGCACCGTGAGGGGCTCGGGGGGCTCGGGGAGGGCAGCAGGGGGTGCTGCCAGCCCCCCTGTCCTGCCGTGGCCNCAGAGCGTTATCCTGCACAAGGGGTCTCAGGCTCCTCCTGCGCAGAGCAGGAGATGTCTCCATAGTAACTGGCACGTTTGGAGGGCAGGGCACGGGAGACAAAGCCTGGGCGGGAGCGGCGGGCAGCCCCCGGCACGGGGAGCCCGGGCCGCGCTGTCCCCGCTGCTCCGGGAGGGCACAGTGGTGGCACTGCCCTAGCAGTGTCCCCTGGCGCTGTGGCGGTGTCCCCCCGCTGTTGGGGCGGCTTTTGCAGCAGCCCGCGGAGCCAGAGCCGCGGCTCGGGGCGGCACCTGTGCCGGGCAGGTGCGGAGGGAGCGGGCAGTGCCCGCCGTGCCCGCCGTGCCAGCCCCGCCGGCAGAACCGCGCTGAGCCTCGGCGCCAGCAGAGCCGTTGGGCTGGGGTTAATCAACATTCATTCATGTTTCCAAGTGTAAATTGAGCATTTGTTTAATTATGTGTAAGCAGCAATACATTCTGGCCATTATCTAAATCACTATTTTATTTCCTGGATGTGGTTTCATAATGCCGGGTTTGTGCTCCAGCCTCTGCATCATTAACAGAGAAGAGTTAATGAATATAAAAGCGTAAAGGCTAATTACACTTTAATTTACAATCATGGTCTCATTTTGGGACCACATGAAATCTGTTTTGAAAACAATTAAAACAAACAAACAAAAAAAGCCCAGTGAAGGTCTGGTGGGCGGAAGGGTTTTGGCGCACAGCGAGCGGTGCCGGTGGTCACCAGGCCCGGGGAGCCGGGGCCGGTGGGGCCGCTGGGGCCGGGGCTGCCCAGGGCTGGTCCCTCCCTCTCCCCTTGGCCCGTGGGGTGCTGCCCCAGGCGGGCAGTGGGACCCCCGGGCCCGCGCTGCTGTGGGGACAGTGCTGAGGGATGTAAATTGGAGCCCGAGTGGGAGCACAGTTCACTGGAAGGAGACAAAGATTTATTGGGCTGCAGATGTTGAAAGCAAAATTCAGCGATAGTGCTGACTCCAGCACTTCGCAGTATTTCCCATTCCTGGGGACCCGGTTCTGTGCCTCCCTGCAGGTCCTGGTGCCTGGTTCTTGGCGGGGCGGGGGCTGGAGGTGAAGCTGTGGCAGGAGCAGCGAAGGGGAGCGGCGCCAGGCTCTGTCTGTGCCGCCCTGTCTGCAGGAGGGTCACGCTGGGCAGGGGAGATTTCGATTTTGTAACCTCAGGCGCTGGGTGTCAGGGCAGCTCCCTGCGGGCTGCGCCCGGCAGAGCCCCGGGCTCTGCTGCCATCATCCTTGGCAGATGCCACGGCTGGCCCAGAGCATCTGGGCACTGTCACAGCGGATGTCCAGGCCCGGGGCAGGAACTGTTCCCACTGGCACGGGATTGCCTTTTTGGATCTGGCTGTGGGTTACAGGTGGGACTCTGGGGCCAAGGTGTAGGCTGGGAGGAGAGCAGGGCCCGGGGCAGAACAACTGGAGCCTGTGCTCCTGTGCTTTGCAATGGGTGAATGTCTGTTTGTATTTCCTTTATTCTGATTCCCNGGCGCTGTCCCGCAGCCCCTGGTGCGCGTACAGGAATTCCCTGTGCCCAGGAAACACCCCAGAGCCCTGCTCGGCGCTGGATCCGGCTCTGCATCCCCCAGGCCATCCCTGTCCTCGCCTGCTCCTCGGGCCCGGCTCGGGAGGCAGAGGCGCCCCTGGGGGATGGCGCCCCTCGCCCCGCGGGGCCGGGGCTGCCCAGGGTCCCCGGTGCCCCCCGGCTGTGGGGCCGGGCAGGACCGAGCCCGAGGGGCGCTNTGGCCATTATCTAAATCACTATTTTATTTCCTGGATGTGGTTTCATAATGCCGGGTTTGTGCTCCAGCCTCTGCATCATTAACAGAGAAGAGTTAATGAATATAAAAGCGTAAAGGCTAATTACACTTTAATTTACAATCATGGTCTCATTTTGGGACCACATGAAATCTGTTTTGAAAACAATTAAAACAAACAAACAAAAAAAGCCCAGTGAAGGTCTGGTGGGCGGAAGGGTTTTGGCGCACAGCGAGCGGTGCCGGTGGTCACCAGGCCCGGGGAGCCGGGGCCGGTGGGGCCGCTGGGGCCGGGGCTGCCCAGGGCTGGTCCCTCCCTCTCCCCTTGGCCCGTGGGGTGCTGCCCCAGGCGGGCAGTGGGACCCCCGGGCCCGCGCTGCTGTGGGGACAGTGCTGAGGGATGTAAATTGGAGCCCGAGTGGGAGCACAGTTCACTGGAAGGAGACAAAGATTTATTGGGCTGCAGATGTTGAAAGCAAAATTCAGCGATAGTGCTGACTCCAGCACTTCGCAGTATTTCCCATTCCTGGGGACCCGGTTCTGTGCCTCCCTGCAGGTCCTGGTGCCTGGTTCTTGGCGGGGCGGGGGCTGGAGGTGAAGCTGTGGCAGGAGCAGCGAAGGGGAGCGGCGCCAGGCTCTGTCTGTGCCGCCCTGTCTGCAGGAGGGTCACGCTGGGCAGGGGAGATTTCGATTTTGTAACCTCAGGCGCTGGGTGTCAGGGCAGCTCCCTGCGGGCTGCGCCCGGCAGAGCCCCGGGCTCTGCTGCCATCATCCTTGGCAGATGCCACGGCTGGCCCAGAGCATCTGGGCACTGTCACAGCGGATGTCCAGGCCCGGGGCAGGAACTGTTCCCACTGGCACGGGATTGCCTTTTTGGATCTGGCTGTGGGTTACAGGTGGGACTCTGGGGCCAAGGTGTAGGCTGGGAGGAGAGCAGGGCCCGGGGCAGAACAACTGGAGCCTGTGCTCCTGTGCTTTGTAATGGGAGAATGTCTGTTTGTATTTCCTTTATTCTGATTCCCTCAACAATGGGATAAAAGCTGTGTGCTGAGACCAGGAGGGAGCAGTGGCCTCGGTGCCAGAGGCTCATTCCCTTCTCTGGGCTGGCTGCCTGCAGCCGGCAGAGGAAATAAATCTCCCTGAGAAAACCACTTTGCTCACACAATTCCAATCCAACAGGGCATCGTGGCATCACTCACTTCTTGTTTTATTTAGCTGATAATCTTTTATTGGGCCAGTTGAGCCCTGTAGAAGCCCGATGCCCTTACTGGCTGCCATGGGTGCTCAGAGCTGGGGGCTCATGGCCCTGGGCACTGTGAGGGCAGCGATGCCCATCCCTGCCAGGGCCCAGCTCGGCCTGTGCTGTGGCTGTGCTGGGACGTGTCCCCCCCTGAGCTGATGCCCTGCAGGAGCACTGAAGTCCCTGGTTTTGCTCCCCCTGCCTATGGTGGAGGACAGGAGATGTCCTTCCACTGCTGGGTGTCTCAGGGACACTGCTCAGAAGGATTTACAGGACTCAGGACTCATGGAGCCAGGGGTTCTGTGGGTGCCTCTCCTGCTTGCGGACGTGCTGAGCTGGGACAGGGGAGGCTCCTTCACCAGCAGGCGCCACGACAGGCACTGTGAGGGGAAGGTGGGTGCCGGGGCTCCATCCCCCCGTCCATGTGGGCTCCAGGTGCCTGGTGGTGGGAACGCCTCCCCTCCCTGTCCCTCGCCAGGGCTAATGCAGGAGCTGAGCCACAACCGAAACCTCGTACATCCCTCAGACAGGTTTGTCATCCAGCTTGTCACTGCCTGGCGGGGCCGTGTCACTAATGAACACATCCAGGCGCTGAGCGCCTGCGGTCACTAATTGAAAGTGCTCACAGTTGGGAATTCGTGTGGGTTAGGCACAGTACCTGCACTAACAAGGGTTTGACTTTCAAAAATCCATGGCCACTGAGGGGGAGCAGCTGCAGTGCCCTGCCCACACTGGGAGCAGCCAGTGGCACCACACGGGGCAGACCTTCATCACTCCACTACGCTGAGAAACGTGATACCCAACCCGCAGCTGAGGGGGATGCCCGGGCTGCTGAGGGCTCCAGCGATCTGGGGAGGTGTTGGCTCCAAAGTGTTGTGTCTCATGGGGGCTCAAGGCTCACTCAGGACCCTTGGCAGTGGCACGGGTGGTCGCGGGGCTCAGCTCCCCTTGGCAGCAGCATGGGGACACTGCTTGTGCAGGGCATCATCAGCTCCCCACAGCTCCCCCTTGTCAGCGTTCCCACCTTCCCACTAATCCTTGTCATCCCAAATCCTATCAGCACTGATTTGATATTTACCTCCAAACCGTGGATGAACATGTTGAACATCATCATCCGATGATGATTCCCCATTGACAACCACTTTTTGAGACCTGTCAGTCAGCCAATTCTTAATCCTTCTAATGTGAGCTCTATTGATACTATATACAGCTAATTTTTAAATCAAAACGTCATGTGCTATTAAATCAAACGCCAAACAGAAGCCAAAGCACACCACTGCTCCTCAGTTACTTTTATTAGGTAAACTTTTAAATTTAAGGAATGAAACCAAATTTTTTCACAAGCCCGACTTCCCATCCAGCCATGCTCCCGCTTTGGTTACAGCCCCACTTGCTTCCACCTGCACCATTCCAGCTCCTCATCCTTTCCCTGGGATGCACAGGGCTGGAGGGGTGAGTGTGGGCTGGACCTGCCAGGAGAGGGCTGGATGCCAGGGCAGAGCTGCTGCCGGGACGGAGGAGCCACATCCAGGCCACTTCACAGTTAAAGTCTTGGTGGGGAGATGGGAATTTTCCTCCTGTGCTGGATGCAGCCTCTGACCTGAAAATGCCGGCGCAGCCTGGGCGGGTGCGCGCGGGAGCCGGCGTGCAAATGCGATATGACAGCGCCAGGCACACCGATATGGTTCCCAGCTGTCCGGCCGCCACCGGGCCCGGCTGGGCGATGCCCCAGCCACAGACGCATTTCAGGGGCAGGAGGGAGGGCAGGGCAGGGCCAGGCTCGGGCACGGACGTGCGGGCTGGCACACGCTGCCCCGTGCCAGGTCGCAGGGATGGCACCAGCACTCGGCGCACCGGGACCAACCCACCGGAGTCGCCCTGGATGGAGCTTGGGTGCAGTTTGGGTGCCTGTGCCACCGTGGCTGAGCTTTGGGGACCCCTGCCCAGAGCCAGGTGAGGCTCCTGGCAAGCTCCGTGCCCGGAGAACCCCTCCAGCTGCCACCCTCGGGGGCTCCTGCACTGGTCCATGCAGTGCAAGGCCACTTGTCCCGCTCTGTCCCCTCCAGCTCCACCAACCCTCTGTAAATCTCAATTAATAAGGTTGCACAGCTACAGACACAGGAACATGGGCTGTGTCTTGTCTTTGTCGATCAATGCTTTCTGTCATCCCATAAAGCTGATTAAAACGCAGAGCAGTTCATCTCACCAGGTTCCGCATCCCAACATTATAAATTTGATATTCCAGTTAATGATTGTCGGCGCTGGCTGAGGACACAGAAGCTGGTCAGTATTTGTAGTTTATAACTAAGCATTGGAATTTATATATAATATTGCGGCTTTGCTGCAGAGGGCACCAAGGAGGAATTTGGGATGGGTAAGAATTTATTATCTCTGAAATGCCAAAGAGCAAGAGAAAGGCAGTTTGTGCGTCCAGCACTGCCCGTGCCCGAGGGACACAGAGTGAGCAGTGTGACCTGTCATGGCCACCAGCTCCACACGTGTGTCCCCAGGGCTGCTGGGAGGGTCAGCCGAGGGGGTCAGCTGCCTCCCGGCCCTCGCCTGCTGTCCGTAGGGAAGCTGCACTGAACAGATGTCTCTGCCCCAGCTCTGGACACAGGGCTGCTGGTCCCTCAGGCTAGACGGTGACCTGGTTGCCGATGCCAGCTGCTTGCAGAGCCCGTGGATGGATGATGCTGTGCCTCCCTGTCTGGCAGCCCTGCCGGGGCTCGCAGCCCCTCGACGGCCGCGGGCAGGGCCGCAGGGGCTGCTCCGTGCCTGGCACAGGGCAGGAAATGCCACCAGGGCAGCCCGCAGTCACTGCCTGCGCCAGCACAGGGAATTTGGGGCTTTGTCAGGAGCAAGGAACTTGACCCCAAAGGAATGTACTGAGCTGTTTCTCTGGGATAAAACCCCATAACCTGACCAGATTCCCAATGTCAGGCAGCCTCATGCCCTGGATCAGTGAGGTGCAGGGGAATCGAGGGGGTCACCGGCCCTCCAGACAGGAGCAGGGACAGGGGTAGGGACGGAGAAGGGGAGAGGGACAGGAGCAGGGACAGAGAGAGGGACAGGGGAGCGGCTGGGGGCAGGCGGTGGC
>WBMY01010407.1:111497-173997 GCA_013397315.1 Donacobius atricapilla
CCGCACCGGGGGCTGCGATCGGCGGCCTCAAGGTGGCACCGTAGGAGTGGGAACAGCGCGGCAGAACAAAGGCACAGCTCAGAGCCCCCGGCTCAGAGCCCCCAGTACAGCTCGGAGCCCCCGGCTCAGAGCCCCCGGCACGGCTCAGAGCCCCCAGTACAGCTCAGAGCCCCCAGTACAGCTCAGAGCCCCCGGCTCAGAGCCCCCGGCACGGCTCAGAGCCCCCAGTACGGCTCAGAGCCCCCAGTACAGCTCAGAGCCCCCAGTACAGCTCAGAGCCCCCGGCTCAGAGCCCCCGGCACGGCTCAGAGCCCCCAGCACAGAACCCCCAGCTCAGAGCCCTCAGTAGAGCTCAGAGCCCCCAGCACAGCACAGAGCCTCAAGCCCCTGGACAGAACAGGAGGGTCTCGATGCCCCCGGCGAAAATCCTGGCGCTGGTGAGGAGAACGGGCATCGTGACGGTGGCAGGCTGGGGCCCTTGGGGCACCCACAGCCCCTGGCCAGCAGGTGACAGGACCCGAGTGTGAGGCTCTGCATGGCCCGGGGCCGTGGCACGGCTCAGAGGGCGCCGGGCTGGTGGTCCGTGTCGAACACCCCGTGTCTCCAGGGGTTTTGGGGGTGCTTGTCCTGCTCTGTGCGTCTCTCCAGGCATGGGAAGGCGGGTGCCGTGTGCGTGGCGTGGGGCCGGTGCCCACGGGAGACGATGGCGTGGATCCACCCGGCCCCTTGGTGCCAGGGGTGGTGCTGGGGCTCCCGGCTCCCTGTCCCTTGTTCAGGGACGGGGATGCCGATCCTGAAACTCAGCCCGAGCCCCCTCGAGGGTGTGTGGTGTCCTCCTGCCCGGCTCCCCCCCGCCGGGGCGCGGGAGGTGCCCTCCTGCTAATTGGAGTGTGCTGAGGAGGAGCCCGCTCAGCTCTGCCTGCCTTGACATTAAGACCTAAACTTGCCGTAAAACCAAATGGATCCGCACACCCACATCCACGAGGCTTTTAGTTCAGCAACAAGTGAATCCATCAAAGCCCAGCACCTAATTTAATAGCAATAATGAAAGGTGTGCGTCACTATTAATTTAAGCACTCCAACATTAGCCTTGCACTTAGAAACCAGCAAGGCAAAGCTATTTACAAATGAATGTACCAGGGCAATAAATTGAAAGGACCAGTCTGACCTGCGGTGGCGGCTTTCTTCATTTATACATAGATATATTTCTATAGATGCATTTATTCCCATCTCTTTAGCGAACTCTCCCTAATTAAGTTGAAGTGGCAGTGGAAGTGTGGCAGTAAGCGTGGAAAGAAGCTGCTGAAAACGTATTTAATTCACTATAAGTAATCTTTGATACCGTGAGGTTGCGTAAAGGTTTCAGTATCAGAGCAGGACACCGAGGAAGGCCAAGGAGATCATCTGCACACAGTGGGAGCATCTGCATCCCGTGGTTTGACGTCGTCATGCCAGGGAAGGGGGAGCACGGCTGGCAGGAGCAGCCCAAGGCCCACGGACACGGGGCTCTGGCTCCCCGTGGCCCCAGGAGGGTAATGCATGCGAGGAGGAAGGTGTATGTCACCCACATTAAAGGAGTTTAATGTGCTCAGAGTCACATTATTGTACCCTTGCAGAATACATTATCTGTACGCTGCCTTCACAGGCTGTCACCTCGCAGAGAGGCTGCAGAGTTCCTGGAAACCATTATCAGCCTCTAATGATATTATCAAAATTGGAGCACTTGTGGCATGGCGGGGGCCGAGGATTCATCCCTGCTGCCACCACTCTGTGTGCCCTGAGAGCCCATGGGAGCAGTGGGACAGGACTGTGGCTCCATGGATCCTCCTCCTGGAGCACAAGTCCCGTGGGTGACGGGCTGAGGGGTGCAGAGGCCCTGGGGACCCTGCATGGCACAGGGAGCCACTGTGAGGACTGGGGTTGGCACCCTGGGCAGGGGCACCTGCCCCACAAGATCTGTGGAGGAACCCAGCCCGTGGGGCAGTGCCCACTGCCCCCACTCCAGGCTGCCCTTCCTGTGACCCCAAGCGCTGCTCTGCCCTCTCCCTGTCTGGTGGCACTACAAAAAAAAACCCAGAGTCGTCTTTTTTGGAGTGTAATCTTCTGCCTGCGACAAGGAGCCACGCAAACTGATAAATTGCAGATTAAACGAGTGCCACACTTCACTCCAGCCCTGGCTGTTAATTCCCCTGTTGTGCAATTCCCGGCTCTCAGGGCCTGTCAATTCCAGCTAATCGCAGGAGGCACTAAAACACTCTGCCCTGACAGCCCCGGATCGAGGCACCCCTGACTCCCGGCTCAGGTGGATTGCACGCATCACTTATGCACAAATCAGCAATATGCCAGCAGGGAGGAATTATGTCCGATGACAGCCCAGACATGAGGTACATATTGCAGAGCCGGCGAGCCCCAGCCGCCGTGACAGATTGCGGCGCGGGGCTGCGCTGGTGCGGGAGCAGATCCCGGCTGCACCGGCCCCGAGCGCACCCGGAGCCACCGGCACCGCGCCTGTGCTGCCACGGGACGGGGCTGCGCTCCTGGACTGGCCCCCTGCCTGTCCGCATCCCTGTCCTGTCCCCATCCCTGCCCCTGTCCCTATCAGTGCCACTGCCCGGGTTGCCCAAAGGGGCAAAGGGGAAGGAGGAGAGAACGGGACTGGGAATGGCACCATGGGCACAGGGAGTGTCCCTCCCAGGATGAGGGGTGCCAAAACACCCTGTAGTGCCCAGCTGGGGTGGGGACCAGCCCAGCTCAGCCCAGCCCGGCTCTGCTGTAACATTTAACTTGTCGTAGTCTGTGATCCTGAAAAGCTGAAATTAATGACAGCCTTGCAGTTGCTCATTAATAATTGCTTCATTACTGTACGCAGTTGCAGCCTCCTGACAATAATGGGGTTTGCTGGTGTATTTCTAATTATCTGGCATTTCAGCTCCCTAATGGAGTCCCGGTGCTCCCTGATGAGACCTTGCTCTCCAGCAGGAGCACAGCTCAGCCCCAGTGCCTGCAGCAGCCCTTGTGCTCCTTCATCTGCAGCTCCTGGGAAGAGGCTGAGCCGCCCTGGTGAGACCCCACGCAGGACCTGGGGGCACCAAGACCCTCCACGCTTGGGCTGAGCTCTCCCACATCCCCATTGCACACCTGGTGCTTGTGCCGAGGTCGGCTGGGGAGCAAAGACATCGGGAGAGGTGTTGGGAGCTCCGGCGCACTAGGCAGGTACATGCCTGTGGCTGGCAGTGCTCAGCATGGCCACACCACGGCTGCCCCAAGGCCACACCATGGCTGTCCCCATGGCCACACCATGGCTGTCCCCATGGCCACACCACAGCTGTCCCCAAGGTCACACCACAGCCATCCCCATGGCCACACCATGGCCGTCTCCAAGGTCACACCACAGCCCTCCCCACGGCCACGGCAGCCCTGGTGCTGCTGCTTGGGTGTGTCCCAGCCTGGTGAGCAGAGCCAAGAGGAGGTGCCAGAAGCCTCAGAGGGTGCTGGGGCCGGGCTGGCTCGGCCAGGGCTGCGGNCTAATTATCTGGCATTTCAGCTCCCTAATGGAGTCCCGGTGCTCCCTGATGAGACCTTGCTCTCCAGCAGGAGCACAGCTCAGCCCCAGTGCCTGCAGCAGCCCTTGTGCTCCTTCATCTGCAGCTCCTGGGAAGAGGCTGAGCCGCCCTGGTGAGACCCCACGCAGGACCTGGGGGCACCAAGACCCTCCACGCTTGGGCTGAGCTCTCCCACATCCCCATTGCACACCTGGTGCTCGTGCCGAGGTCAGTTTGGGAGCAAAGACATTGGGAGAGGTGTTGGGAGCTCCGGTGCACTAAGCAGGTACGTGCCTGTGGCTGGCAGTGCTCAGCATGGCCACACCATGGCTGTCCCCACGGCCACACCATGGCTGTCCCCATGGCCACACCACAGCCGTCCCCAAGGTCACACCACAGCCCTCCCCACGGCCACAGCAGCCCTGGTGCTGCTGCTTGGGTGTGTCCCAGCCTGGTGAGCAGAGCCAAGAGGAGGTGCCAGAAGCCTCAGAGGGTGCTGGGGCCGGGCTGGCTCGGCCAGGGCTGCGGTGGCCGTGGCTGTGGCCGTGGCTGTGGCCGTGGCTGTGGCCGTGGCTGTGGCCGTGGCTGTGGCCGTGGCTGTGGCCGTGGCTGTGGCCGTGGCTGTGGCCGTGGCTGTGGCCGTGGCTGTGGCCGTGGCTGTGGCCGTGGCCGTGGCTGTGGCCGTGGGGTGGAATTCCTGCTGCTCACAGCAATCGGCCGGGCAGTGCTGGCAGTGGCGGTGGCAGGGGAATTGTGGCGGTGTCCCCACGCTCACGGCATGGAAATGACCACTTGTGCCCCACGCCAGCCCCCGCCACCAGCTCCCAGCCCGTCACAGTGCACGCGGCCCCTGCACTCCCACCTGGGGAGGGGGCTCATTTGTAGTTAAAAATCTATTGTGACTTGTCAGAAAAATGAATAAATGAGCACATTATTTTTTCATTTTGGAGCTCAGCATCTGTTTGTCTAATCAAGAAAGAGAACTGGGAAAGTCAACCAGGGCTGACGCACACATTTTATTTAACTTTTCCTCTGTCAAAGGAGTTTAAATGTGTAATGAACAGGCCATGGTGATTTGAAATATAATCCCATTACTCTGATGAGATTACCCAGGCTGTGAGAGTTCACAAATCATGCTTAGGGTTTTTAGAGTGAACAACACCCTGTTGAGAATTTTTTTCTCTTTTTGCATTTAAGTAGAGGTGTGTGGGGAGAATAAAACATAACAGTGCTTAACCCTTCACGCAGTGGAGCAGCAGCGTGGGGCTGTGCCCAGGGCCAGCCCTCCCCGTGCCCCCGCCTCTTGGTGACCCTGAGATCTCCCATGGCCACGGCAGCGATGCCAGGGAGCGGCACCTGGCCAGGGCACACTCCTGCTGGCCCAGCTGTGCCCTCTGTGCCCACACGTCCCTGTCCCCACCGCCGTCCTTGTCCCAGCACTGCACGGGGCGGCTGTGCTGGGATGTGATTTAAGGGGCATTAATTTCAGCTGCAGCAGCAGCACCCAGCCCCACCCGCCACCGCAGCAGCGCATTTCCATGAATTCACGGGCCCATTACAAACATGTCTCCATAAATAACTCCCCCCATTAATCTCAGGGCTGCACCCATGGCTGTGCGATGGGTTTCGCCCGTTTGTCCCAGTGCCAGGTCTCAGCCCCGCCTGAGGGGCAGCTGCAAAACCCCTGGGATGCTCCAGACTCCCACCAACCCAAACCCCAAGGTGCCTCTGGCTGGAATTGTTCCTCTGGGAGCTCATGGAAAACCCCTGCGGAGCCCAGGGGGTGCTCTGGCCTTGGGCGCCAGCACGTGCCGGGGTGCCCTGGGTGTCCCCTGCTCCAGGGTCACTCTGGTGTTCTCCTGTGCTCTGATAAAGCCAAGGAGGTGGAGGGGAGCTGTCCCTGCGGACAGGACTCCTCCGGCAGCAGGAGTCAGGGAACATTCAGGGAATCCCTGCTGCCTCCAGCAGCTGCCTGCGTGCGGCAGGCCGGGGGCACCCTCGGCGGAGCCGCGGCCGCGCTGCTCTGCCCGGTAGCAGGCAGGGAGGAACAGCTTGCCTTGCTGACCCAGTTGAATGCCCATCTGACTCAATTACATCTACAGCTACCGGGGAAAGACCAGCCCGTGATGGCTCTGTGCTCAGCTGTGCGCACATTGCAGCCACGAGCGCGGATTTAACTCCTTCAGAAACGCTGAGGAGCAGAAATGCTTCTTCTGGGGGAGGGATGCTCAGCTCCCGCAGTGCTGGATCTTCCCAGGATTTAAGGAAGGTTTCCTGAGTGCCATGGATCAAACTGAGTCTGATCTTTGGAAGCAAATTTGCTTTTTAACTGTCGGCGGCTCTTTTGGAGCAAATAAACTCACTGTGGGCTCCAGAGGTCCCCGCTCCTCACCCAGCCCTTGGAGCAGCCTCCAGCAGCAGCTCTGCCCGTCCATCTCTGCCTGGGTCCCAGGGACACCCACACCAGCAATGGGATGAGAGGGTGTGAACGCAGCTGGTCTGGGCAAGAGCCTGTGCCACAAATGTCACAGACAACAGAGATGTCATTAGCTGAGTTTTTTAGGCTCTACTGAGAGCAAACCTGCACATGCTGAATCCCTGCTGACAATAAATACACGTGAGGGGGTGGCAACAGCACTATGGCCATGGAAACAAGAGATTGCTGCAGTTTCTGCTAATAGACAGGCAAATTTTCAGTTCAGTTAAAAAGAATTGAAACTGTGTGGCCAAAGAACATTCACAGAGCAACTTTAATGTTAAATATTTCACAGAGTCTGTTAAAAGAGTAATTTACATCGAAGGGGCTTTTCCCATTGTTTCTGTGCCGCATTCGCACATAGAAAATATTAAAAAAATTAATAGAATACTACAAAATAGTGTTTTTCTTGTTTCGCAGATATCATGGAAGACTGTACAGGGAGGCCTGGCCTCGGTGGTGCAGGGCTGAGCCGCAGAAACCCAGAACAAAAACACAACAGGTGAGACCCAGGCCCTCCCCCTGCCCAGGGGCTGGTCCCGCACGCTGTGCTAAGGCTCAGGAAGTTTTTTCTGTACAAAAGCAAGGTGGGAGGCTGGCAGAGGGTGGGCAGTGCCCCCGGGAGCTGCCCCCAGCCCCGAGGGGAGCCAGGGCAGTTCTACGATAGTGGGATGTGTGTGCAGAGCTCCAGTGACCTGGAGAGATGGAAGAAAGACACCTCTGGTGAATTCAACCAAAAATGCAGCCCTGGGTCTCAGCATTCCGTTCCCGTGTTCCCTGATGTGCTAAGGATGAACAAGGCCAAGAGAGTTACAAATCCCAGTACAAAGTACGTCTTAATTTTTATGGTAAAGAATAATATTGAGGGAAGGTGAAGGCATTTCTCAGCCCCAGTGGATGTGCCAGCCCCGGGGTGGCAGCAGCTGAGGGTCCCGGGCAGGAGGATTCTCCTCTCCACCTCCAAGATGGGGATTTCCAACCACTGTGCTGCCTTCAGCAAGGAACCTCCAATAAAGCATTTGCAAAGCTGAAAAGCACAGTTAAATAAAAATATTTTCGAACAAAACAAACGCAACAGACTCGACTGTCTCCGTGCTCCCTCGCTAAGCGCTCCCCTGCCATGGCTGCTGTTCCTGGCTCACGGATGCCTCCTGCACTTCAGCAACAGAAGTGAAACCATCTGGGACTGCAGCCTCCCCCCCAAAAGAACTGTGCATCATATGGACCTTGAAAAAGATTACATCTGTTTATTAATAGTAAAAATGGATACATTTGTCCTACATTTTGTTTTTAGAAATTTGATCATGTCACAAGCAATACCTGCGTGTACGTGGGTGGATTACAGATGTATATAATTTATTTTAACCAGGCTGTGAAATAATACGTAATCACATCTCTTCTTGTGATTGTACATAATACAGTAATTAAATGATGCCAGTCTACGTCATTCTCTTATTTCTAATCAAAGGAACCTGAAGCGTAACAGTCTTCTTTCCGGCTGATATGGCTCTTTATTTCTGTCACAGGGGAGACCTCCCATCGCCGCGGAGGGATGATCCTCCAGCCGTGAGAGACGGGATAATTCAGATTCCTTCCCGGCCGCTGCCGCGGGCAGCGGGAGCAGCGCGGTCCCGGTGGCTCCGGGCGGGCGGCTCCGAAGGCGGCACACAGGCTCTCCTCGAGGCTCGGCCTCACTGCTGCCCCGACTTCTTCTCCTTCTGGAAGCTGAAGCTTGTCCTCCTGCTCAGTTTTCTTTGTTTCTGAGCAAAATAATCTGCTCTGGCCGTGCTCGCTCGTGATTCTAGGATATAGTTAACCTGCAAGACACGAGGCGGTGTTGGACAGCCCGGGGTGGGCAGGGAGCCCACCCTGAGCAGGGCTCTGCGTCACTGGGCCCAGCATCCCCCAGCACGGTGATGGCAGAGAGAGCCCAGAGTGCCAGGAGAGCCTGGCCTGTCCTCCTGTGCCCCTCGCCCCATTTTGGGTCGCCCAAACCTCTGGGGAAGGCAGAGAGCTGTGCAGACCCCCCAGTGCTGGGCTAATCCAGTAATGAGCACCAATAAAGGACTTATCAGTCTCAGTAAAAAGAATTCTTCCATTATGATGTTTGCACACTCAGCTAATCTCAGAGTTTCCCTGTGTTTTGGCACATTTTACTTGATGAAAGCATTTTAAAATGATATTTAACAAGCCTGCTACTCCCTAAATTTATTATCTCCAATGCTTTGTGATAATCTCAGAGATAATTTTAATGGAAGGTTAATGCAAGAATCAAAAAGATAAAAATGCCCTTTGGTCTGTCATTAGCTGGTTAATATGCTGTGGCTTAAAACTTGCACAATTTTATGCACTGTAGAGTGTTTCACTTTCATTGCATATTACAGCTTAAGGCATAAAAATATACGGAATTTTCATGGTCAATAAAGTTTCAGTCCTTCTCACTTGATCATCTAAAAAGCCTAATTTGAAAAGTCTGATTTTTCTGCGCTCCCTAGTGCTGATGGAATTGAAAACAAACCAGTGACTTGTGCATGAAACCAGAGAATGTTCTATATAAACAAACTGAAACTTAGGAAGAAAGCACTGCTCAATATTCTCTCTTGAATATTCATGTTATTGGCAGTAAACCCTTTTTTTTAGCCTTTGTTTATGATCAGTCTCAGATGTGTGGAGTCACCACCCCTGGAAGCGTTCAAAACCTGAGATGTGGCATGGAGCTACTTGGGCAAAGAAAGGTTGGACTTGATGATCTTGGACGTCTTTTCCAGCCTTAATGATTCTACAATTCCATGATTCTAAGTGCTTGGGATTGCAATAGTTGATCTAAGATAAAGTGGGAACAGAAGAATTGGCCTAACAGCTCACAGAACAGAAACTCCTTCAAACACGCTGACCTTCTTTTATTCATTTAAAAATTATTTCATCCCACGTCTGTTGTTTAACAATCCTCTAAACTCCACACAGCCAATAAAAGCAAACATAACAGATGGTTTGCCAAAATTACTGCTTTTGAATTTTGACTCGCTATGAAAGATGAACTTGCGGAAAATTCCATTTAATCTTTCAAGAGTGAAACAAAAATTTGTTTCCCAAAGCAAGGGAGTTTGTGTCAGTACAGAGCCCCAAGGAAAGCAAACAGTCCTGAGAGAGGATGAGGGCAAGAGCCCCTGTGTGCTGTGTAGAGATACCTGAGTGTGGGGCAGGGGTGTGAGCGGCAGGAGCACCCAAGCCCTGCACGGCACGGGGCTGCTGACCAGGTGTCAGCACGTGGAAACTGCCTGGACACAATAAAATTTGGTAGTTTCCTACAAAGTCCCACAGAAAATGGTGTCTCTGTTAACCAGAAAGAAGCACAAAAGGAAATGCTACACACAGACAGGCAGTTTGAAGGATGAATAAAACAACAGGCATGGAGCAGCTATCCTGGCAGGTTAAACACACCCCAGTGGTCCTCAGGCACTGCACCCTCCTGTGTTTCCAGAGTCTCCTGAATACTCACATGTCTAACAAGTGGTAAAACACCAGGATTTGGGGGCACGTTAAAATTTAATACTCACCTTCAGTACAATTTCATTGACAGTAGCAGCATCTGATTCAAAGTAAAGGTGTTTGTAGTCATGATTGCTTAGATATGTAAGTTTAAATATTGCATGACCTGCAAAGATAAGAAAAAAACTGCTTAGAATATTCCTGTAAAGTTTGAGCAGAGCTTGTGTGCCTGACAGAAGAAAGCCACAGATGGTGATCTCAGCGTACCATCAGCACGACAGAAGGAAGCAATGAAATGCTGACAGGCTTCTCATGTCATTTCAATTTAAGGCAAGTGGTGGCTTACAGGAGCAGCTGAACTCCAGTCAATAAAGTTCCTTTTCCCATCACGTCCCCACTGCAGGAAACGCAAAAATCCATCAAATGCCTGGTTAGCTCTGCTCGGCCCGCCACGGCGCCGCAGCTCGGCCACCGCGCCCGGAGCCGCTCCCGGGGCGCTCACCTCCCGCAGAGGGCTTGGACTGAGCAGGAAAAGGCAATTCATGCCAGGGTCACCGCTCCAAACCCCCTCCCAAAACACCAGGCGAGCCCGGCCGGCTGCTGCGGCCACGGGCAGCTGCTCCAACCTCCCGGCACCGAGGGCTGAGCCGCGCCAGCACCGACCATGCTCGGGGCTGCATCGCCCTTCCCCAGGAAGGAAAAGCAAATTAAACCCCAAGTGTGACCTGCTGGCACCTTCCTGGTGCCCGGGCCTCTGTCCCAGACGGAGGTTCCACGCGCTGGCCCCGTGGCTGCCCTGGGACAGCGCCCGCGGACCCCGACACGCGGCGCCAGCAGGAACGACTCAGCCACAGGGGTCTGCAGTGGAGCACCAAGGAAGGCAAAATATCCTTCACTTCTATGGATGCTGATGGCTTCAAAATGAAAATTAAATGTATTCTATACATGATACTTTTCCAACGGTTTTCTAATTTATTCAGTTCAACAGTCAAAGTTAGCAATCCATAAAGTAACAGCCACATTACTGTAAATCCAGGTCTTTCCTGCAGGAAAGCTAATTGGAAATCTTATTTACATTATCTAATTCTCCAGATTTCCAAAAAGTGACTGATATATGCTCAGATTGGTGGCCAGGAAATTTGAGATGCAAGTATTTTATTGTGGCATGTTAATTAAACACCATTATGATGCACTAATCTGGAATATAAATTCTGTATTGAAAAATTGGCTAATAATAATAATAAAAACCCAACCCTTTAAATCATTTGACAAATGATGCCTCAGTGGTACTAAAAATGCGGAATTCCAAGCTGGGAGCTCATCAGCATGTTAATGCATGCAGCTCTGCCTGGAACACAGCATCCTAATGATTCCAAAAGTGCCAGTGCACCACTCCTGGGGATGGGACACAGCGCCGTGCTCCACCAGCTCCCACCATTTTCCTTGGACACTGGACATTCCACACCGGTTATCGGAAACAAAACTAGCACAAAACAGGGTCAGAGGATCCCAATGAGCTGCTGGATTTTGGAAAGTCCCCGGGTAATTCTTGCTGGGGATCAAAACCTCTGCAGATGTTCCCTGCTCCCCCGGGAGCGCAGCCTGACCTGGCGCCGCGGGGTCACCACATGTCCCTGGGGCACTGCCCTGCCCAGGGCAGCAGTGCCAAGGGCAGCGCTGCTGCTCCCACGGGCACAGAGGCGGCTCTGGCCCTCCTGCCTGGCAGGGCACTGGCCCCGTGTGGCTCCTGCAGGGGAGGTCCCACGGGGGACACGGCACCGATGCCAAACCCGCGGCCGTGCAGAACACGCAGCCCCATCCTGCTGCGACTGCTGGCTCAGTGGAAAGAAGCCAAGAAGACTTTTCCTTAGAAAGCCCCATTACAGCATCATGTTTATGGGCTCCAAGTCCACAACACACTACTTACAGCATGAAATATGAGTGCACTGAAATCCTAACTGGCACTTTGCTCTGCTACTCTTCTAGCCAGATGGAATTTATGAATTGTGAGATTGATTTCCATTTCCAAGAGTGCTTAAATATGTGATGTACCTCTTTCCAATAGAGCACCACCCCTGACAATTCTGAGATCAATAGGAGCTTCCATGGTTTGATGTTTCTGTGTGAGAGGACCTGGTAACAAACAGCAGCAACTCGAGTGGCTCCTACTGCACGTGATGGGGGATTTAAAGCAAATGCAGATGCTGCACAAGCAGCTGTTACCACCACTCCACACCAACAGTGCCTGGGTGTTTGCAGGGAACCCCAGTGCTCCACAGTCTGGATTAACCAGCTGCACAACAGAAAAACCACGTTATTCCCAACTACGTTTGTCTGTTAAAACAGTTATGGGAAGCAAATGGAATGACAGAAACTCATCTGTTACCGACAGCTTTTGTCACAGGGCGAGCTCAGCACGGCCAAGGGGTCTGTGCCAGTGCCCCTGGTGCCCCCCAGCGTGGCTGAGCCCCCAGCCCGTGCCACGGCCCCGCTGCAGCTGCAGCAGAGCAACATCTCCCTTCTGCTGCCCTTTGGCCCCAGCTCTGAACGCTGATAAATCCTCCCCAACCCCAACACTAATGGGTTCCTGTGTGGTTACTCCTGGAGAGGAGCCTACAGCCGCCGCCGACGGAAGGGCAGGATGCTAATTCACGGGGAATTCACCAAGGAGAGCTCATTTACTCCTTCAGCACCACTCTCACGTTCAGCTGCTCACCCCATCTCCTGATTTTTAGCACCACTGCACTGCCAACGAGGCGAGGGAAGAGGCCCTGCAGCGCTGCAGCTCTCGGCTCTCCTCGCCCTTCCCGGGGCTGCCGGAGCTGCTGGTGCAGCCTCCACCCTGCACGTCAGCCCCCAGCTCCTCCACGGCCCCACGTTCACACACGAGAAATCCTGTGGAATTGCAGCTCCAGAATTACTGATCATAGTGTGCTTCTACAGGCAACAGTAAATCTTGTGCTAATTTCTGCAGTCTCGGGAAAACATCCAAGCCCTTGGTGGGCCCCACACTGCACCTGACACAGGTAAAAAAATAATCACTCTAATTGAAGTAATAAACTCTTCTTATCAGAGTCTAAAAAATACTTTTTTTTTTTGCCTGGAAAACAAGGATATGAATTTGCACAAGAAAAGATAATTTTTTTACTGAATCTGCCAAGACTAGAAAGTTTTTCTTCTTTCCCTCCCACCCCGCAATTCACCCCTTACCCAAACCCTCTCTTTGCCAACAGAATGCACAGAATTAAATCACTAATTAGATGGGGGATGAAAAGAATATTCATGAATTGGACAAAGCAGAAAACAAACAAACACTGGAAATGCAAATTTATGTTAATTTTTCAATATACCTTGATGATTGCTTTGTCATTACAGGGCCATAAGGCAGAAGTCAACAATTAAGAGTTATTAGTGGAATAAATAGCTGGAGAAGGACTCTCTGAAGAACAAAGCACTCATGGACATCGTTTGACATCACTGATTCTCACTGCCTCAGAAACTGTGACCTCAACAGGCTCAAACCCTGAAATCTCTTCTCATGGGCCCAGAAAGGATGCAAGAGGATTAGAAATGCACCAGTAAATGGCAAGGAATGAGGATAATAAAATGTGCACCAGCAATACTTCTGTACGCAGACACATTTCCTTCAAGCCCTGCACGAGGTGGGGGAGCCTCTGCTCTGCAACCATGGCTGTGTTTCACCCCAAGCACTGGGGAGGGGCTCAGCTCTCTGAAATCCATGGGTGATACCTCAGAAATGATGCCCTGACCATGGAGAAAGGCCTACAAAGCTGCAAGAGTTGTGTTACCACCAAAAACACCCAACACTCTTCCTGACACCTTCTGGTAACAAAAAAAAACTTCACAGGGGACATCACAAGTTGCAGCATGGCTGCAGCTGGATTGTCCAGATGTGGCACCAAGCTTGGTTAGGGACAGACAGAACGGGGATGTGGACCTGCATGTAGAGGGGGAGTTAATCCCATTTTATGCCAGGGATATTTGTCCCAGAGGTACATCATCTAGAGGCAGTGAGGGCAGTCAGTTCTAGATGAAATCCTCACCCCAGTGATACCAGTGGAGTCACTGGTGGCTTCGGGCTGCCCACCATGAACCCAGGGTGGATCTCCTCAAACCAGGGCAGTACTTAAATGGGAACAAATGATAAGAGTGTTAAGGAAAATAATAACAGCTGTGGTCCAGCTGGCTTGCCCCATTCTCCCAGGCAGCAGCATATTCCATGATCTCTTTTCCTCCTACTCTTTATGTTGCACCGAAGGCTTCCTACTCAGCATTGCGATTTGAGGGTGCCATGTGTCCAGATGTCCTGAAAACAGAGCTGCAATAAAGTGCAGCACACACCCACTTGGGTGTCAAATTGTGGTAGCTATCCACACATCTGGATTCTTTTCCCCCAAAGCCTTTTGTTCCTTCTTTAAATTATTATCAGAGGCAGAATACCAATGAAGATTTCTGCAAAAACGCTGAAAACTGAGGTGCAACTCGGGGTTGCCCCAAAACCTCTTTACCAGCAACCTTGTTTGGGGGAAAAAGATAAATAAATCAGAAGGCAGTGTTTCCACATGGCAATGGGCTCCTCCAGTGCGTCTGCACCTCATCAATCACGCATTGTCTGCCGGAGAGGCGAGCCTTGTAAATGTCACATCCACTCAGGCCCGAGGAGAGGCGAATCAAAATGCAGCGAGGAGTTTTAATTGGATAGTGTAATTAAACTAAAAAACCCCAGCAGAATAGCTTTGACAGGATAGATGAAGACCCCTTTTAATAGGGCTGCAAAACAGATTTGTTAAAAGGATGAGGCAATGCGCGCTCCTGATTGCGCTCGGGAGAACTTTTATGGGGAGGCTGCTGGAGGGGGCTGCGGGTAATCAGCGCCCCAGCCACGCCGTCCCCAGCCTGCTCCTGTCCCTGCCAGGCCAGGGCACCCCTCGCTGCCCGGGCCCAGCCTGGCACGGCCCGAGCCCACCAGGGCACCCGGAGCCACGGCCATCTGTGCCCGCTGCTGTCCCCCAGGCACCCTTGCCCGCAGAGCGTGGGCTCTTCCCTTCTGTTCCATGCCTGCGCCTTCCTTTCACTCCAAGCCTGAAGTCTGGGAGCGTTTTCTCTGTTGAACCTGTTTTTTACCTTTTGGTCAGAACCTGTGGTTAGTCTCCTATAGAGCAGGGATTTTACTGGGTGACTTCTTGCTCTGCTGGGAGCAGGGGTATCAGGAACCAGCGCATGATATTTTGTGCACCATTTGCAGAGCACACACTGCCTCTGCTCTGGCCCCACTGTAGGCTCTGAGCAAACCTGCAACAGCTCTGCTTGAGCTCCCAGAGCAGGAGGAACCCAACGCCTTCCCAACACTTCCTGGGCATTTTCAGCCCTTCCACACCCCAACAACGAATTCATTAAATCAGCATTACCCAATGTGCATAATCGGGAGGAACTGGACGCTGAATTAAAACATCAAATACCTTCAGCTTTAAATGAAAACTACATAAAGGGGGTTCAGGCATGGCTCTGGCTATCACTTGCAGCCAGGGTGAATACTGCTGGAAAAGCTATTTTCGTGCAGATGTGGAATTCAATGGGAAAGACTGACTCGTGTAGCAACATCAATCAAAACGTCGGCTCGGCTGGCAGCTCTCGACAGTAAGGCAGGTTCAAAGGTCACGGGATAAAGAAAAAGCCAAGCTCTGGTTCAGCTCTAATATCTCCTCGCTGGAAGTCCTACCGAGGTACCTGCCCCCCTTCTGTACTCGCAGCTTTCATTAATCTTCTTGCCATCTTTTTTAACTAGTCATGCAGAACCGCTCGATAGCGAGACATATAATGGGGAGGCCCTGTGCCTATTACCAGGTTAACACTCTGTTAAGCCCCAGTGCAACAATGGAATCAGAATTTAAAGGAAATCTTCAGCTTCAGGGTGCAAAGCGGGCAATTAAATTACAAACTGAAGTTATCTGTGTACTCCACGACCTACGGAACACCTTTGTTTGGACTTACCTTCATACCGAGGGTATTTTGACAAAGCAACTGAGACGTCTCTGCTTCATGAAAACAACAACAAAAAAGGCAGATAAAGGATCACAGAGAATGTTGCTTCAGTGTTTCAAGTAAATGATCAAATAAACCCAATTTCTGCAGCTCGTGTAAAGCACAGATGCCTGGGAGAGCCCTGGGCAGGTGCCTGGCCCATCAGGTGTGGTGGCACAGCGGGGCTGCCCCGGGCTCTGCTCCCTCCCCTGCTCAGCCAGTGCCCAGCAGCCCTGGGCATCCATCACGGCCACTCGGACCACAGAGCACTGCGGGCAGTGACACTGAAGTTTCTCCCCTGTCCGAGTAATGTAAGAGACATTACCAGAATCAGATTTCCTTTAAATTACACTATTGCAAAGGGATATAATTGTATTAAATGTATTATGTTGCTTCCTTAAGACTTTATATTATGTACACTTAATTGAGATACAAAGCTCTTTTCAGCTATAAAAATGACAACTACTTTATTAAGGCTTAAATCTTATTTCTCCATGATAGGATGCTTCCTTTCAAGACTCAAAACATTCAGAATCTTTCGTGATAATCAGGCCGAACCTGATTTAAAGAAGATGTTCGTGCCCGGTGTTGTCAAGTTCTAATGGCATTGGAGCAAGCCAGCAGGGCCATTAACTCTCCCCTCAGTCTAAATCCGGGGAGTCTGATCTAATTTACAAATAAAACTTCAGATTCTGAACCAGGGCAAACAAAAATCATCAGCCGTCCCTGCCTACAATCCCCCCACCAATGGCAAATGAGATGCCAGAGCTTTCTGTTTCCATTTTCTGCCCTCTCTGAAGGCAGCTCTGAGTTCTGTGAACTTGCAGTGCAGGAAAACTCAGCCTGTCCAGAACAGCTCCGAGCTGTCCATCAGTATTTACACCACGTCAGCTCTGAAGCTGCTGAGCCCTTCCACACGCACACAGGTGCCACTAAAGCTTCTCTGCAGGACCCAGTCCAGAGAGAAGCAAAGAACCCCGGCACGAGACTCTCCACTGCTCCCTGATGCTGGTCCCAGCCTCCATTCCCAATGCCCCTTGCCCTTACTAAAAAGTGGTACTAAAATTTGGAGGCTGGCCCAAACCCTTCACCTCTTCCGAGTCCCAGGAGCCCAGGGCAGCAGAGCAGAGCCCAGCGGGGCTCTAACCCCACTGAGGAGCCCGGGGAGGGAGGGCAGCCCCAAACCCAGAGCCCAGCTGGGTTCCAACCCCACTGAGGAGCCTGGGGAGGGAGGGCAGCCCCAAACCCAGAGCCCAGCGCAACGGGACAAGCACAGCACTTCTGAAAGAGGAGATGGAGCATGTTTGTGTTACAAGAGATAAAAACATGAAAACAAAATATATTGCAGAACTCAAAGACCTTATCTGTACTCAGCCTCTCTTTGCAATAATTCATTCAAGAAAGATCCGGGAATAATTTTTGATGTAAACTCTGCTACGAACATACATCACCGTGCTGATAAAAATCACAGACAAAACTTGTGAAATACAGTGAGTTTCATTCCTTTATGCTACTAAAATAACTTTTTTCCATTTAAAATTCAAGAGATACTGATCTGCTGTTCAGTTCCCCAAAATGCATCATTCTGAGATGTCACACTAAAAGTCTTTTCTGCTGGCCTAAAATAATGACTTTTGGAACATCTTTAGTGAGTTGGGAAAAGGTCAGCAGTTTCAGGAGGAAGTATTTTCTCCTTTTGGAACTGTGCTGAACCATTATTTAGGAGAAGTTTAAGACGTTCACACAAAAATGAGCAAATAAGCCCCTCAGTGCTGTAATGGTTGCCTTGGTTGCAACCTGTCAGTGTCCTCTCCAAAGCCACCATGATTCTTCACTCAGCGGTGCCCATATACAGGTACTGCCCTCCTGCACCTGGGCTCTCTCTGGGGGCTGAAATTCCTGGGTTGGCAGGATTTGGGTACAAACATAATTCCCCACAGCAGCAGGTGCTTCCTCTGGGGCTGGAGAGCCCCATCCTGGCAGGAAGGGCTCCAAGGTGTCCAGGGATTGTGCCCTGCAGTGGAAACCTCAGCTTCCAGTTCCACTCTTCAAACACAGCCTTGCTTTGTGGGCTCAGATGTCTGCATTTGCAGTGAAATGTCGCTACAAAGCAGAGGTGTGACAGGATTTACCAGCACAAACTGCCCCTTGCACTGTACACAAAATCCTCACGTGTTTCAGCCTACCGGGCCACTGGGGAAGCTTCTCCTTGGGATTGTGCCTACTCAAGGACCATGAAATCTTGATGGAGAGACAGGAAAGGAAGACAATGACTAAACCAAGAACATGGAGTAGGAAGGGGTAATGAAGGGGAGAAGGATATAGTTCAATAATTGCTGATAAAATCTGTGGCAGCCATAAATTTACTCTTCCAAGAGAATTCAACAGATCATTACCTCTGTAAATATGTATCACATAATTCTCCCTCTCTGTCACCTTGCAGATAAGTACTTAATACCAGCATCTCAGTACCCTGCAGAGGCACAAGTGGAATAAAATCCATCTGAGCTTTTGAACTGCAGTCACTTTTTGATAGTAGACAGTTCCATTTTGGTCCCACTGGGAGCCATTGCCCAAATCTCCCAGGGCCCATCCGGTGCTTTTTAAAACAAATTTTCCAGATAGAGACTCTCATTACTCTACTGTCACAACAAGCAGAAGCCCTTGCTTTTCAAGTTGCACTCCATGGAGCCAGCTCGGACCTCTGGGTGATGACTGAGCTGGGATGTCCAGCATGTCCCCAGACCTGGCTGTCACCACTACAGAACAGAATGCCCAGAGTGGCACCTTCAATCCCAGGGACCCTGCAGCCATGGCTGGGGCAAATTCACACTGAGCCGACACTTACTGTATGTCCCAGATCCTCAGTTGCAACAAAGACATATAAAACCAGTCTGGAAGTTAAAAAAGTGCCAAAAAATTGCAATTACATTAAAACGTGGATTTGTTGGCTGTGCTGCTGGGCTGGAGACAGCTGGGCAGAGTCAGTGTTCCCTTGGTGTGACAGTGGGCAAGAAACACTGAGTGATGCCATTAGCTGAGAGCAGCATCAAAGGACACTCGTAAAATGTGTGTCTGTTTATGCTGTGTTCTCTATAACAGAATTGAGTCAGATTAAAAACATCCTGTAATGAATAAAATACACCTATAGAAAGAAAAGGACATGGTAGCAATAATTCTTAGGACATCGAGCACATCCAGGGAGGCAGAGAAGAGAGAACATAAATAAAAAGGACTACTCACTTGGGCTTTTTTCTTCCGCAAGGTCACAGGCACAGAGGAGTTCAGAATCGATTGAAATGGGTTTCTGCTTAATCCAAAACTTAGTGCTGGCCTTCTGATTAGTAACGGGGTCTATCTCTACCTTGTCTCCAGAAATACCTGAGATGAGAAAGAATAGAGAGCCACAACAGTGATCTGTTTAACCGATTTCATATCAGCCGTTTGACACACTTTATAAATCTTAAATGGGCTGAAGGTATATTGCCCTTCTGGGCTTTCTGAGAGCATGGGAGCTTTTGAAACCAGAAGCAAATGGTTATCAAACTGCATTGATAATCTGCATTTTATTCTCCCGCATAAGCATACCAAAAGAAAGAAATATCACAGAAAAAATTCTTCTGAACACATACAAAGCTCTTCTGGAAGCAGCGGCTACACGAGATTTACAGGAGATAGTGCTGGTTCTGCAGTCCCCACTGCTGTGTCACAGACACTGTCACCACCCGTCCCACTCCATCTGCTGTGCAGCAGACATGGAATCTGAGTAATAGAACCAGAGGTTCAGAATATGCTGAGTTGGAAGGGACCCCTCAGGATCAGTGAGTCCAGCTCCTGGCCCTGCACAGGACACCCCAACATCCCACCCTGCGCCTGAGAGCGTTGTCCTCTCGGACCCAGGCAGGGCTGATGCTGTGATCACTTTCCAGGGAAGCCTGTTCCAGAGCCCAACCCCGCTCTGAGTGAAAACCCTTTTCCTGATATCCAACCTCAATGTCCCCTGGCTCAGCTTGAGCCTCTTCCTTGAGTCCTGTCACTGGCCATGGGAGCAAAGAGGTTGGTACCTGCCCCTCTGCTTCCCTCGTGAGGGTGCGAAAGCCCTCAGCAAGGTCTGAGCTCATTCTCCTCTTCTCCAAACAAAGTGCCCTCAGCAAGGTCTGAGCTCATTCTCCTCTTCTCCAAACAAAGTGCCCTCAGCAAGGTCTGAACTCATTCTCCTCTTCTCCAAACAAAGTGCCCTCATCTGCTCCTCATGAGACTTCCCCTCCAGCCCCTTCCCCACCCTCGTGGCCTCCTTTGGAGCCTCTCTAATGGCTTCATGTCTTTTTTACATTGTGGTGCCCAAAACTGCACAGTGTTCCAGGTGAGGCCACAGCAGCGCGGAGAGCAAGAGGGATCCTGCTGGAGCCAGTTCAGGAGCTGAACACAGCTGAACAAACTTCCCAGGCAGCTTTTCACATCTGGGTGTGCAGAGCCTTAAAAACAGAGACATGTCTTCAGTCATGAGTTACAGGGTGAAGCTCATGAGACGTCCTCAAAAGGAAGCAATATGGGAAAAAAGTATCTAAATATCATTTAACTCTTGCATCTCCGGAAAAAAAGCAGAAAACCTTCTCCCTCCTGAGGGCTCTGATGAGGCAGGAGCCTGGGGGGGATTTGGCTGCAGCCCCTGCCCCAAGATCAGGCCAGCCTCACCCACCCTGTGTGTTATGGGAACACCCCACTAACCCAACAATGCGCTCTGGCATTAAACACATCTCACATCAGAGAGATCACATCGCAATTAAGCATTGTATCAAGAGTCCAATTAACACCCAGGCTTCTGGAACTCACTAATTTGAGTAGGCTGAGGCTGTATCTGGAGCCCATTTTGGTTTGTGATTTAATTTTGGACAGATTATATAAAATCAGTTGTTGGTATTTCACTGTAATGGTTCATTATTCCAAATGGTATTTGCTGTAGTTTAAGGAAATTATGGAAGTTGATGATACAAAGTCTCATTTTTCTCACTTAAAAAAAAGTCAGGGGAAGTTCTAAAAATAAAGGTGCAAATTCTTCTTGTGTGAGGGCTGTTCCCCATCCCTTCCTTTAAGAGCATCACCCCTATAAATATCCTCAAAAAAATTTCACTGTTTGGTCCTGCAACTTCAGAATTCACAGTCAGTCAATACTGTTAATGCACCTTGTTAATTTGATAGGATTTGTCAGGTAACTCCACTGGAAAATTATATAAAACTGTTCCAGATGAACAGATGATAGTGACATGAATTAAAGTGATAGAACAATAGTGGAATATAAACCAGAAATGACACCCAAAGTGGCTGTTGATTTATTGCCATCCTGAGTTTGGTTCTGGGCTTCCATGTATATTAGTGCTACAAATCTGGGTCCATTTAGCAGCGAGATGCTCATACATACATCACCAGCTCCTGCTCCAAGCCAAGGTCACTCCCCATTGCATCAATCTTCTCAGCAGAGGCTACTTCACCATTTTGTAACCATCTCAGATGGAACAGACTTCCTCCTCTTTCATCTTTTTTTTATCATGTAAAATACACTTTAACTTCTATTATTTTTATCTGCAAATTGTTGCTGTATACTTCATCCATTATTTCTGTATCTCGACATCGCTGGCTCAAGCTCACCCACATCCAGAGAGCACATTGACAAAGAATGTTGTCTTTTTTTGTGTTATTGTTCTCACAATCTGGATGTGTTGAAACCTAAAATCAAAACAGTATTGTGTCTGTGGCTTCTGCAGTCTCTGTCTCGCAGCACCAATCACTCATACTCAAAACCAAAGTAAAAATGCTCCTTCTACTATTTTTTTAAATTCATTCATTTTGTCAAAAGGAATGCCATCAATGTATGGGTCCAGTAACAGTGTTCTGTCCTTGCTCCCTTTGTTGGGGTCTGCAATTCCCCCTCCCCTTTCTGAAATACTTGCCAGCAGTCATTTTCCCAGACAATATGCTCCTGTTAGTTCTGCTAATGTAATACACAAGTAAATGTGTCTTATTCCTCCACAACATGATAGAGCCTTTGTAAAACTGCTGAGAGTGCTGCTGTGTGTGCATTACTCTGTGATATGGGCTGAAACACAAGCCCCAGACCTTAAACTGCCACCTTAAATGCAATAACCCCATCACTCAAGAGGGCTGGGCCCTCCTCCCATGGCCATCCACATATCACCTTTTACTACAGAGCTATGCACAATGTACAGAAAATCAAATTTATTCCCATGTTTTTCCTAAACCTTGTCTCAAATTCAATGCTCAGGCCTCAAAACAGCTAAAACATTTCAAAAAGTGCAATCCACTCCTGCACAGCCACTGACACCATTGATCTGCCAACGGGGAGCAAAGGAATGACAGAGGATTCTTGGGGTCCTCGAGAAAGACTTGCTCTGCTACGGCTGCTACGCAGAACTGATGGCGCAAAAAGGCTGCAAAGAAAAGTCCTTGCAAGTGGCCATCATCAAACCGCCGGGGAACAGCCCCCAGACCAGTCACTACGACTGGAGACAAAAAATTAGCCCCTGATTTTTCCATTTCAGGGAGGAAGAAGCAGTCTGTCACTCACAGGTAACATGTAACACTCATCAGCCCAAACCCAAACAGCCCCCAGTCCTTGTTTTATCAATCTTGCTCTTTTAATATCTTTAAAAAACTCAGGAGAAACCCCAGCAACTCACTCAGACTTCATAGAAAGATTTTGATTTTCTACATCTGCCCAATGTTTGAACGCCCTGCTGGGGTTTTCTTTGATTTTTAAAAAATAATTAGATTATAAAACCCCATTGTCAGTGCACCGCCATCAAAATCACACAAGTTCACAGATTGTTATAAAAGGGAAATTTTATGGTCCTTACAGCATTGGGCAGGGTCAGCTCCTCCACTGCTGCACAAGTTGAGCCATTTGTTTCATTTAACAGCTCTTCTCCCTTAACCATTTATCTTTAGTGATCTGTCGTGACCTTTTCAAGCTCTCATTTCTGACACTTCCCAGAGACAGTGAGACAAACTTCACTGGAAGCAAACTATCACACCCTGAGAGTTTGCTCCAACGCAGCCAACATGCCCAGCACTGCCCTGCTCCAGCACCAGCAGATAAATCCTGCCTTAACTAGACAGCTCAAAATAAACCAAAAAAGCCTCTTCTGTGAGAATTCTACAGACATGTACTCTTACATGTGCTTCAGGATGGAAGAATGAAGAGACTGTAGTGACAATAACACAGGAGTTGGTATAAATTAACAAATCTGAATTCTATGGAATATATATATTTTGTAAACATTATGGCACTTAATATCTTACTGCTGAATCATTTCTTTATGGCAGTATTTTCAGGAATGTCACAGGTCACCTACCAATGCATCATTAATCAAATTTTCACAATTTAAACACAAAGATAAAAAGCCATTCAATCATTTTAAAACAGTAATGGGGCTTTTATAATTCAGAATTCTGTCAGCCCTTGGCCTTCAGGTTTTCAAAAGCATTCAGCGAGCCAATAAGGACAATATAAAACCTTTAGAGAATGCTCGTTTATTTTGTTCCACCTCAAATTTCCACTAGGTCGTTAAAAATCTTTCAGTCTCAGAAAAGGAAAAACTCAATAACTCCCAATTTTGCAAAGCCTCATTTAAAAATAACAAAACAGTTGGCAAGAAGCTTTCCATTAGGAAGCCCAGACTGAAAAAAAGAGACGAGGTCATTAAATAATGGCCTTCGTTCAGAGGCAACATGTGCAACTGATTGGGGATAATAAAAATACTGAAGTATTTTCGACTGAAAGCAATATTTTTAACCGCTGAAATGCCAGCAACGCTTTCAAATGCTCCATGAGAAAATGGACCGAGGTGATAATGATTGCTCCAGAGTGGCCCGAGGTGGCCAGGCAGCTGCCAGAGACAGCCACAGCTCCGAGCTGCTCCGTGATTTACCTAACTGCACGTCCGTGGTGAAGCGCAGCCGGTGGATCATGCTGACTTTGAAGGACTTGTAGTGGTGGCTGCTGAGCATGTCCTGGACCGTGGCGATGTCGATCTGCGGATCCTCCTCCGAGACCTCCTCTCCTCTCGAGCCTGCAAGACAAGGGCGCAGCCCTGAAGGGGAGGTTTGGCACGCGCCAACCGCGCCGCCACGGGGAGCCGGCCGAGGGAGCGCGGAACCTCAGCTGCCCGTCTCTGGCAGGAGGAAATGCCACCCTCCACCGCAGGTCAGCCAGCAAGGCACTGAGGGCACGACGGCAGAGGTTTGTGGCTGCGCGAAGAGCAGCACACCACGGCAGTGCCCGGCTCCCTGGTGGCACGGGCAGCGCAGGCACCCGGGGCTGAGCAGGGGGAGCCTGCTGGCCACCCACCGCCTGCCACCCAGCCAGGAGCCCAGGGAGGGCAGCAGAGTAGCCCAGAAATCCACCCAGAGGTGTCTGTCCCCAGAGGTGCCGCCCTGCATGCGGCACTAGCACAGATCTCCCACGTGCCAGCAGCACCCCGGGCACGCTGATGTGGAGCTGCACTTTATTTACTCATTAGTATTCTCATTACCACTGCAGGTACTGCCTTTATAAAAGGCAACAACTCATTAAGCCAAAATGCCAATTACTGAAAAAATATAACACACTTTAAAGATTTTTTACATTTTATGACGTTGGATTAACACCAATTTCAACATTACTATAATGCGATATATAATTGCACAGAGTAATTTCGATGCCAGCTGCTAATAAAGCACCTCAGCTCGAAATGATCATTCAGATGCTGGTAGATAAAGTGGCATAAATATGTTTGAAAACTGATTTAGCTTCTTACAGGAGATCCTGAGGAATGACACGTTTTGTTTAATATCCTGGCTAATGTAGTCCTAAAAGCTGAACTAACTGCCAGTTCAGAGAACTAAATTTGCTGCAGGAGATTGATGAAAAGTTTATATTTCGCTGAAATTTTAATAATGGGAAGATGAGATGATGGAGTTTTAGTACAGATCTTAAAGCTCCAGCAAAGCAGGTACCAACTGGTCAGGTTTTTCAGTATTAATTTTGCCTGAGACTCGTACTGTTGGAGTGGCATCAACACTACACCACTGTGAGCATCTGCTGTCAAATGAGTCCAAAACCACATGGAGAGCATAAAGTAGGAGATTCCCAGGGCACAGACTTCCACCACAGCTTTCCCAGTGCTGCCCTCCTCACACCCCTCTGACCCTCCCTTGGGGAAGGGGGACACCGAAGGGTTAAGTTACAAATCGGGCTGTGCCATTCGACTTGAAAGGATTCCAAAAATCAAATTAAACAGTCTCCATGTGAATTTATGCAGAGCCATCTTAACACTGCAACCACTCCATGCTCCAGAATGACAAGATAAATTGTAATGGCTCCTTCCGAGACATTACAATGCATTTTGTCACAGACCCCTGTGTTAATGTCTCTATACTATGGATTATCATAATGTATCATGTCAAACCCTCATGCTGCACTACTCCAAAGATACACTGAGATATGTCAAACTTTTTGGTGCACTGAAAAGCATCTCGAGAGGCTGTGGGCTGGCAGTGCCTGGCAGTGAAGCAGGAGGATGGCAATGGCACTGCTGGGCTGCTGCTGAGAGCCAGCCAGGAGCCTCCTCCAGGCTGGAAACCAGAGGGGTGAGGGGTGTCCCCACAACCCTGTCCCCTCGCTGTGTGGTCATATCAGCACCCTGTGCTGGGACAGCAGCTGGGACGGGGCAGAACCGACCCTGGGCTGCCACACAGCCCCCAGGACAGACCCGAGGCCCTGTGGAACGGGGTGAGATCACTCACTTGGGCCAATCTCCTCATTGAACATCCTGATTTTCAAGTGAGACCAACAGCAGTGGAACAACAGCACCAGATCCACGAGCTGGAAGCAAGGCAGAAGCTAAACCAGAAGCCTCCTCCTACGGGGACTCAGCTAAACCAGGAGCTCTGACAGGGACCCCTGCCAGCACCAGAGCACAGATAAAAATGACACATCAGGAACGCCACAACACTGAAATGTCACATGCTGCCTATTCAAAAGCAAGTGAACCTGTATCTCCTCAATAAAACAACAAAACACAAAGTTAACTGCACTGCAAAAATCTCCCTTATTACTTTAATGTACTAGAATATTGCTTAATGAAAGTTCTTAATTGCAATACAATTAATTACATACACAGAGTCCCCAATTACATTTTCCAATAAGACATTGGCTTTGCTATAGGTCTAAAGGCACTAAACCAATTTTAATATATTAAGACCAATTTCCCTTGAATACTAATTACTATCTAATGATAAAATGAGAAAGAGGAACTTTCCAGAAGTAAGATGGCAAGAATAAAACTAAATTAGCCATGAATGGCTTCCTACCACACATAAAGGCATTTCACATTACAAAGTGCAGCTTTCAGTTTAAAGATAAATCTTTGTGCAAGTTAAAAGTTCTGCACACTGGAAGCAGTTTATTAGCTTGAATGCTATTAGTAAATGCTGGATGGAAAGGGGATTTCTCTCTACATATTTCTTAATAATGGAAAGTTTTTGTTTCATTTAATACCCTGAAATATAAACTTTCTCTTTGCCCAAAGGAATGTGGCTGCTCTTTTCCCAGCAGATGCTTGGCATCATCCATATATATATTTATAAATGACTATGAGACTATGAAGAGCACATTTACAAGTAATAGCTGTTACAACAGAGTTTTTTTCTGACTGGCATATCAAAGCTAAAAGTATTTCAAATCAAGACAGAATGCACAAAGTGAATATTTCAGTTTGCTGATAGGATTGTCGAGCCATTATTTTATTAACAGTGCAAAACTGTCAATATTTCTATTCTAATGCCATGCCAAAAGATAGCTCCCAAGCACCCCAAAATCCATTTTCTGACTGTGCAGGGGGGAGCCAGGCTCTGCACATGGCGGGGTTGTGACTGACCTCACAAAGAGTGCTGCCCTTGAGCCCCTCTGTGCAGGGCCCCCAGGCAGCCCCGAGCAGGGACAGCGCAGGCTCACCCTGCCAAGGGATGCCCATCCTAGCAGGGCTCTTGGATGGGCACCGCCGAGTGCCAAACGAGGGAGGGATGCTCCCCAGTGTAGGGAATTGGGACCCAGCAGCCTCAGGGATCCATCCTGCACCTCTCCAGTGCTCTGTGGAGGAGCAGGGCTCACTTTGGTGTCCCCTGGCCTGGCAGGGAAGGGGAGCAGTGCAGCACAAGGACTTCAGGAGAAGGGAAAAGAGTCCCCTCAGCACCCTGACTGATTTATTTTGAGCCAAGGCTCCTGAGGCTCACCTGGAGCAGAGCAGACTGACTGCCTCCTGCTGCACCACTTACAATCTTCCAGCAGATTTACTCTTTAAGGAATGGAGCAACCTGAACCCAGCCACTCATGAGAGCAAAGACCTGCAGGGGCTGCAGCTACAGGCCACAGCCTGGATTCCACCAGATGATGAAAATATATTAAAAATCCAGTATCTACAGTATTCTTTTAATTACAGAGCCTGGGTTTAAAAAAATGTTATTTTAAATCACAAGTAAAACCCATGGAAGTATGACTAGTGGGCATCATTTCATAAATTAAAAATCGATACAAAAATAATAGGTGGGATGCAGACGTCAGGGAATTCTGGCTTGTGGAAGAGCACAACTCGATTAGTGAGGTCAGAATTGCTCCATTTCCTCAGCACAGCCCCCCTGCTCCCTCTTGCCAAGGACTCTCCTACAATTTCTCAGAACCATTTTATGAAGAAATGAACCAGGAGCACCGGGAATATTTCGGGAGCAAGTCCCACCTTAGGGAGAGCAGCAGCCAAGGCTGTGAGTGTTAATCCCAGCCCCAGCAGCACTGGAAGCTCGTGCTGCTGTGTCTCACTTCTGCTGTTCCCTGAAAGGAGCAGAGGCTGCTGCTCCCTGCTGCGACCAGGGCTGCTTTGGGGATGCTCTGCTGCCATTCTGGGATAAGATACAGCTGCTGTGGCCCAAAAAGCACCAATTGAAAGGTTTAACCTTTGCACAGAAAGAGAAAACTCTTCCACTGCTTGAAGCAGATTCTTACTCTGGCTGTGTGCACCGTTCTTGGCTGAGGGCAGGACTGTGACTGGTTTTATTCATTAGTACAATCAACATTTTTACACAAAATGGAAGGAAAGAACACCAAAACTGAGAGTGTGGCTGTTGTAAAGAATGAAGAATGGAGCAAAATGCCATGGGGAACAAACACAAATCAATGTTAAATGCCTTTTTTAAAAGTTTCATATGTTTCAAGTAAAGAAATGAATCAGGAAATAAATATTAGGATCATTAAAACAGTCATAGAATAAAAATACTTGAGCAGAGCTGGAGAGAAGATTATTTGTCTGGCACTTCAAAAATCATCAAACTGCTCTAGTTATTTCTGCATGGCTAATTTCTTTAAATTGTATTAGAAACCCCAGTGCCTCTGACAGCCACACTGACACGGCACAACACCCTGCAGACCAACCCCTCGACTCCCTGAGCAATGTCTGCACCACAGACAGGTTCATATTTCGTGTTTTTCAGGGTTGGTCATAACTTTACAGAGCAGAGTTTAACAGCAAAAGATTAATCATGAAGTGATAAACAGGATGCAGACTATTTACCAAAGGTATGAAATCCATCATTTCCCTCTGGAATATTGTTTTGGCACCACGGAGAAGTGCCTCAGGACAGAGAGTCTCGTCAAAATGTACTTGCCCAGACAGTACAGCTTGTGTTCCAAAATACATAACTTAAGTGAGTTTAAGCAGTTTACAAGAGCAAAAGTGAAAAGGGGAAACATACTGTTCTCCCGGACAAGGCAGAATTCCAAAGTGCTCTGGCTCTCCAAGGTACAGTCTAAATCTACTGGGACATTAGGTTCACTCTGCTTCTCCAGCCGATACTGAGGACCTGAAACATAAAGTAACTTGTAAAATCATCTGTTTTCTAACAAAGTGATGGCTTAGCACGTTCAACTCACACGAGGTTACTGGCAGCCCAGGAGCGCAGCACTCCCACCTGGCCAAGCCCTGTCCAGTATTCCCACCTGGCCAAGCCCTGTCCAACACTCTCACCTGGCTGAGCCCTGTGCAACACTCCCGTGCTGCTCCTACACCAGGTGAGCCTGAGTAGCAGCAGCATCTTTCCTGAGTGATGAAGCCCCCTGTGTTTGCTCCCTGCTGCCTGCACAGAGCACTGGGAAATACCTGGGAAGGAAATCAGCCCTTCCTTATGAACTGCATCACACAGAGGGACAGATGCTGCTGCTCTGAATGAATTATTTTCACATTTTAACAGTGGATCTTCAAGGTTCAGGTGCCAATTTGTTTCTTCTCCAATCAAATCCCCGAAGTAAGGACAATACCACTTAAAAAGCTGTTTCACAACTACAGAAAATGTAGCAAAAATTGTTTTTACAAAAACCAGGCCATTAAAAAAAAATCTTTTGGTTGAATGGCTCCTTAAACTACATGCCTTGACTGGAACAAAACCAGGACACTCTGATCCAGTTCCAGGTGAAGCCCCATGAGCCAGCTCCAGCCCTGCTGTCCTGACAGTGGTTGGGAGAGGCCCTGGTGGGGTGGGGGGAGACCCAAATGCACCGAGATCCAGGTGGGACCCCGAAGAAGAAAAGCCCCTTCCAAGGGCAGGAGCTGGTGGGGCCAACACCCTCCTGTCCTCACTCCACTCCTGCTCACACCTGAGAGCTGAAGTGCACACCAAGATCTCAGCTGTGTATTTTCCATATAATCCAGTAAAATAATCTGAACAGATACCTGAAAAATCTTAATTAATTCAAAGCCCCTTTAACCAGGTCTCAAAGTAACAAAAACCCTAGAACTGAAATAACAAAATCTATTCCCTCTTCACCAGTAGTTAAAAGATTTCTGACTGTTTGCTGACTTTGAATTATGAGCATATATGATGAAATATTTAAAATATATAAAAAAATTAAGTCTTTCAGCCTCAGATGGCATGCCTAAGGAATGGAATTTGTTAGCCAATTAATTTTAAATTTACTGCAGCAGAATTTCAATTACAGCTTCTCATTCCATCTCCCCAAAGCCACGTGAGGCACTCGCTGCTTGGCCTGGGCGCGTTCCCTCCCCAAGGGAGCGTTACGGACACTCCTCATTCCCGGTGCCACTCAGAGCAGACCAGTGCCAGGCTCTTTGCAGGACACAGGAGGAGCCCCAGCAGCTCCCACCCTGCCCAGCACAACCAGTGATGGCACGAGGAGCTGCCAAAGCATCCGCAGTGAAAGCCACGCAGCACAAAGAAAGGCAAACAGACCCAGCACCATCACTGCTCCTCTCCCGGCTACTGGAAATGTGATTAACAATTTAAATTTTAAATAAATTAGATAGAGGCCTGCTTGTTAGGCAGAAGTAAAATATACTGAATTGGAACAACTCTCAAAGCAGTAAATCAATTTGGATTTAAAATCTGGTGTAGGTTTAGGAACAGGACCAATGACAGCAAAACACAAGGGCTTTGTGTGTTCATCCCAACCTTCCAGAGATTCCCAAGCTACACCCAAGGGAACTGCTGGCACAGATCTGAACATCTGTGCTGTTGGTACCCAGTCCCAAACCCCTGCACAATGTGGGCAAACCCTGACACGAGGGAAGGGTTAAATGCAGGCAGGGTTCACTGTCCCTCTGCGTGGATCCGATTCCACCAGCTGGATTCACCCCGAGGAACATCACCCACGTCAGAGACTGTCCCCACGCTGCTGAGCCCTGAGGAGAGCCATCAGGGATCACCCTCCCAACACCCTGCAGTGGCACGGGATCATTTTTATCTGGAGCAGCTTGAGAATTCCATGATCAGGTAAATTGTTTCACCCAGGTTGTGTCAAGCCTGCACTGACTCTGTTAATAAAGCCGGGAAATAGAGCTCCAGAGCAGGAACCAGGTCAACCTGCCTTATGGACAACTCCTCAAAAACGGAAAATACTGAGAAATTAATAAAAAGTGTAAACGGATTTTTAGAGAGTATCTACTCTTCAGCTGTGCTTTAAATATCTGTCCACATTTACATGACCTCTGCTTCCCAACAGATGAAGAACGTTAGGCTGAGTCTGTGGAGGAGTTTTACTATCAGGCTTCTCTCACAAGTTCAAGTAATGTCACTGTAGTAGGAATATTGGATAATTTAATGGTCTCCTAATGGAACCCTGCTCTGTGAATTTCAACAAATTTTCAAGTGGCAATACCAAAGATGGATTTTATGGATTTCTGTAATCTCATGCAAATGCTCAATGCAGTTGTAAAATACACCTTTAAAATCCTGGCACGGACTGTCCCGGCCAGTGTCCCAAGCCAAGCCCCTCTGCTGGTGGCAGCTCCCAGGGCTCCACACCCCTCCATCACACACGTCCCTTCCATCTAAACCCCTGCTGAACCACTCTCACCATGGATTCTGTCCAGATACCCACTTGGCTATTTCAAGAAACCCCTTCAGAGACAGGAATGTTCATCAAGAATTAGAAACAAGGAAACAGACCCCAGGACCCACAGCTTCCCCACGAGCACACAAAGGTGCCTGGGAAGAATCCCACCCTATAATCAAATTAAGGGTCCCTCTTGCAGAAGGGAACGGCCACCCACACACCAACAAACCAATTCTGTTGCCTTTTAAGCTGCAAAGCTTTCAGAAAGGGCTTTTGAAAGCATGACCCATCAGTTCTAATTTTTAAAACTTATCCTTTCAGTCAAGACTAGAAAAAGGCCCATTCCAACTTTTATCTCCACTACAAAGTGCTGTTATCTTGGGCTGTTGTCAGGAGCTCTCTCTCTCTTTCTGCTGACAAGCAGAGACTAGAGAGATAAGATTGGGAACGAATCTCACTTCTCTGAGTAAATAAATAATCAATACTCATCTAAATGTAAATGAGAAAGTATCCCCCTCTGATAACAGGGCTCTTATCAAACAGCCAATTTTCTGCAGACATTTGGCCTCAACCAAATCACCATCATTCAGCCCCAGCCTAATGGCTAAAAATCGTAACTAAATTGAACCGATCACCAGAGATCAACTAAGTTCAGCCATGGCTACTACGGGTTCAAATGTTTGGAATGCAATTTTTCCCCCATTAACTTTCAATAGCAATGAAGAATGCCACGGTCAGGGGTGAATCTGCACAATAAACAATACTAACACTGCAACAGGGAACCAGGCTTTAAACAAAACCCCAACCAAACCCCTCTCCATCTCCAAACTAGTTACTGGGGTGAAATAAGGATTGTAGAAAGAATATTTAATGTTTGTGGAGTTGTCAAACCAAAGCAAAAAAGACCAGTATCAACAAAAAACCCCAACTGTTGAAAACTGAGGCTATATTTTACAGAATTAGTCTCTGTAACAAAACACATCCCCATGCCTTTATATCCCTCTCTTCACCTTCAAGAGCTCCCGTAATTCTCACCAACACCCCAGTTCTGCCTGTGCTATATCAGCTGTTCCTTTTACAGTCCATGCATTTGTCCAAAACACTTCTGCATTTCCCATTTCCATAACATTTACCTCCTGAATTTACTACACTTCATGAGGAAAAGTATTCCTTTTGTTCCAACGAGCCATTGCCACCCCAATCTCTGACACCTCTGGTGCCCAGTAGTGCCTTTTCCACACCACAAAAGCCCTTCCCTCCTCAGCATCTGCTCCTCATTTCACATGCCTGATCCATTTCCACACTCATCCCTTTCTGCATCTCTTCACTTCCCTTTTTTGGAGACAAAAAATAGCAATTGAGATGTGGGTACATTGGTTTATGGACTCAGTTCCTGATGTTCCTTTTGTCTTTCTGCCTGCTCCTACACGGAGCTGAAGTGCTCAGAGAACTACCCGTGATGACGCCGGATACTTTTCCTGACTGATGGAAGGTAATTAGAGCCCATCATTGTACACATATAGTTACAGTTGCTTTTCACCGTGTATATTATTTTGTACTCATTGACACTGAATTCCCTCTCTCGTTTTATTGTCCTGTCACTCAGCACTGTGGATACCTCTGCAGCGCTTCACAGACAGCTTTTATTTGCACTATTCTTACCTCTTTTGTATCAACAGCACATTTTGTCACATCAGCATTCACATCCTTCCCATGCCCCACATTAAGGAACAATGCAGGTTCCACCAGTTCCACTGGAGCTCCACCAGTAACCTAGTTACTAATCACCAAGGGCCATTATTCCTATTCTTTGTTTCCTGTCTTTTAATCAATTATTAATCCATGTGAGGATCCTCCTTCTCATCCTGTGACAGCTTAATTGCTTTATGAGCCTTTGTCAAATCTTTTTTGGAAATCCAAGCATGCCATGGAAAACCCAGCACCAGGTTCAGACGGCCTCTGGCTCCCTCACAGCCTGCTCTGCCAAAGCCATGCCTGCCTTTGCCCCCGTGCGTTGCATTTGCTCACATTAATTCTGCTCTTTGCTAGGGGTTCCTGTTACGGTTTGCCCGGTGAGAAAGCCCAGGCAAACCTGAACTCCTTCCACAACCCCTGCCACCACCCAGCCTGGAGCAGCCGGAGCGAACAACGCGCTCACCGTGGGGTTAGTGCAGCATCTCCACAGCCAACCTGCAGCACAGCTCAGGCACTGCTGCCTGCTCGCAGGGCTGTGCAAGAGCCACGGAACCACAGCACGGCTCAGGCACTGCTGCCTGCTCGCAGGGCTCTGCAAGAACCATGAAACCACAGCACAGCTCAGGCACTGCTGCCTGCTCGCAGGGCTGTGCAAGAACCACGGAACCACAGCACGGCTCAGGCACTGCTGCCTGCTCGCAGGGCTGTGCAAGAGCCACGGAACCACAGCACGGCTCAGGGCAAAGGGAACCTCATCTAGTCCTTCCCCCTGCCCTGGCAGGGACAGCTGCCACCAGCCCAGGCTGCTCCAGGCCCTGTTCACCCCGGCCTTGGACGCTTCCAGGGATCCAGCGGCAGCCACGGCTTCTGAGGGCAAGGGAAATAACCAAGGACAAGAAAAAATAACCAAGAAAATAAGAAAGGAAAAATCAGAAATGCAGACAGTTAGGCAGCCACAGCCCAAGAGCCATGGCAACAGATGCTGGGCAGGAGGGAACAAGCAAAGGGGAACTGAGCACTGTCCACAGGCAGAAGACAGCAGAGCAGTCAAAAAAAAGCGTTGATAAACACTTAACACTGATGTCTGTGGGACTTTCCATTTCAAGTCCCTCCTTTCACAAGGATTTGTGATTTATTGCTTTGCTGCTCCATCCCTGGGCTTTGAAAGCGCGCTTCTGCTTGAGTTTAAACTATATTTATATTTATTTTTTTGTTATCGCTTTTTTATTATTGCTATAGAAAATATTTGCTGGAAATATGTTGCAGCTATTACAAGGTCATAAAAAAGAGGAGATTTATGTATTTCTATCATTTCAAATAGTCTGTCAGAAAGTATCAGTCGTGCTAAGTGTAAGACTGCTGGATTCCAGTGTTCCCTCTGCCAGCACATGGGCAGCAGATGGAGGAATTAAAATAGCTCAGTGTGGAGGCTGCTTGGGTGCTGGCTGGGAGGAGGGAAATCGAGGCAGCTCCTGGTCCCCTGGGGAGGCCTGGGGGAACCCTGGCTCCCCATGGATGCTGGACATGGCCCCTGGGGATGAGCCCTGGACCACAAAAAGGGCAGAGGGAGGAGCAGGATCAATCCCCTGCAGAGAGCAGAGAAAGTGGGAGCAGGGAGAGGGCTCGGGCCTCCTCCTGTGGGAGCTCTCTTAGAACATGACAGAAGGGGCAGGATTCCATTGTGTGCTTGGCAATGACAATAAAACAACAGAAAATATGTAAACAGTGCGAGAGGAACTGGCTGCAGAGCAGAATGTTTACATCTCCAATCCTGCTGCTGCGAGGACGTCTTAAATCTGTTTAGCCGCTAAAAATCCCCAAAGCCCCTCAACACCTCTGAAGTGGAATAAAGATTTTATCATTACAAATGCAAATACTGGTTAATAAATAAAGATATTTAAATAGTGAAAACAAACTTTTAACATTACACACAAGCAGGAGAGGGGTTTTTTTAGCCCAATCTGTTTTTCCTTAACTTGCACTGTTGTGACATTACCGAATTTTACACACAGTTATCTGCCGCTCTCCACAGAAATACAGATGGTTTTTGTAGAAATAAACAGTCATTTATATGAAACAATTGTAAAATAGTTTATGGAAACCAGTGGTGTAATGCATTCAAATAAATGCCAGGCCTGGTTGATGGAGAGCCAAGGTGTTAAATCACACTGCTCAGGAATTCAGCTGTGGGAAACAGATAGTAAATCCAGAGTGACAGAATTTCCAGTGATGGCAAAGGTTTCTGACATCTAGTCCAGTACACAAAAACTACAGCAGTTCAAACCTATTTTACTTAACACTACCTTGACAGCCAGTGAAATTAAAGAATTTAGTCAAAAGCCCCTTAAAAAGAAACAAACACTTCATTTCTGGATTGCTTTTCTGGGGAACAGCAAATGTACAGCAGCAACCCGGGCTGTGCACAGCGTCAACAGAAGGGTTTTACTTAATTGCTACCTTTTTGCATTAGCAATACGTAGCTCTAAATAAAGCTGAGACAAAATCATCATGTTTGATCTGTAATGTAAAGCACCTAGAGCAGAAATCCAATACACAGATTTTATTTTAAACTCAGAGCTCTGGGAGGCACGGGGGCAGCAGCTGCGCCGTGCTCAGCCCCCAGCAGTGCCTGGAATTGTCCCCAGGGGCCGTCCTGGGCCAGCCCAGCTGGGCGCTCCTGGCTGGGCAGCACCAGGGCTCTCCCACTGCCTGGGTTACCAAGTGACAAAGGTGCTTCTCCCTGGCTCTGAAGACACCAGTGATGGTTCTGCAGCTTTGGGCAGCACAGCCACGGTGCACTCAAGGGTTGATGAGAGCTGGTCCCATGAAGGAATCAGGGACCAGCACGGTCTCTGTTCACCAGAGTGGGTGAAACAAACACAAAAATCTCAGTCACCCAAACACCGAGCTGCACAGTTTAAAATGTCACATACATTACAGCATTATCACCAATCCAGAGGAACCAGAAACCAACCACGTGAATTCAATACCAACAGATCCAGAATAGACCCTGTTCAATATTTTACTTTCATTTCGGAGGCTGGACATGAAAACTTCTCACCCATCCAGGCTGATATCCAGCCCCTCACCAGCCCAAGGCACAGGGCTAGCCAGCCATCGCTGCTCTGACCAACTGCTCACAAACTTTATTCCTGAGGAGCTGTTCCACGTACACCAACATCCCGTCCCAGCACGCCGGGGTCTGCTCAGCATCAACAGGCTGGGGAGGGAGCAAGGAATAAATCATCCCTGCTGCAGAGCAGAGCCGAGGAGGAGCAGGAGGAAATCACTCCCAGCAGCTCCATCGCCCCTCTCCGCACTGAGGGGCTCGCCCTGCTCACCCCCCTGCTGCGGGGAACACCCGACAAAAACGAGAGGGAGCAGCTTTTCCCTTCTCGGATCAGCTACTGCTTGGCAGTGGTGATGGGAGAGACAAGCCTGGCTCTGGGAATGCTGGCACTGGTGCTNCTGAGTGCTCCCAGCTGTGGGAATGCGCGCACTGAGTGATCCCAGCTCTGGTAATGCGGGCACTGAGTGATCCCAGCTCTGGGAATGCTGGTACTGGTGCTGAGTGAGCCTGGCACTGGTGCTGAGCGATCCCAGCACTAGGAATGCTGGCACTGAGCGATCCCAGCTCTGGGAATGCTGGCACTGGTGCTGAGCAGGGTGCAGAGAGCCCTGACCCACAGGAGCTGGGCAGCTCCTGACCCACACAGTGGGGACAGCATGGGGACAGAGCGGGACAGCGAGGGGACAGTGCAGGACAGCACAGGGACAGTGGGGACAGCACAGGGACAGCACGGGGACAGCACAGGGACAGCACTGGGACAGTGGGGACAGCACAGGGACAGCACAGGGACAGCACAGGGACAGTGGGGACGGCATAGGGACAGTGGGGACAGCACAGGAACAGCANCAGCACAGGCCCAGCGGGGCCGTGCCCCCAGCCGCCCCAGAGCGACCCGGCCGCGCTCGGCGCTCGCTGTAAGCGCACGCTGCTGACAGAAGAGCGAGGGAAGGACTGAAGTGTCCAATGGCTGAAGTATTTCCAGGTAGAGCCGTTCCTACCCCGGGCACCAGGCTCGCCAGGGGGGCTGTAATGATCCAAAACAAAGCACGCGGAGCCAGAGGAACTCACAACTACCATTAGGCAGAAAAGCACGAGTGTGAACACAAGGAAACACAAATTAATTGGCTTTTCACTGTCACAGATGCTGGGGCTTCCATCCCAGAAAGAGTCAGAGCAAACATATGCATCGCCTACTCGAACATATTTACTTTTAAATTTAAACTCCTCAGTTACCATCATTCCGTGACAGTATCAAACTTTAATGACAGTTTATTCTAATTGTAGTTCATCTGGTACAAGTGCTTTAATCACAGGGCTGTGGCTTTACATAGCTTATTTCATCTTTTTAATTCTCCTTTTAAAAATGTATGAATAAATACATATATGTGCAATCAAAATACATGCACGCCTCCTTTTACAGACGTTTTTTGTCCTACTCTCCCACCAAGGTAGGATGAGGAAGGAAAAGCCCAGCAAGGCCCACAGCTCCTCTAGCAGATGTTTTAGAACACTTAAGTCACGAAATTTGACATTCAATGCGGTGCTGACGCTGACAAGTCAGATCTGAATTTTCAAACACAACTCAGATCTCTCCTCCCCAGCTGCTCCTCAAACGAAGATGAGCCCCAAGCAGAACTGTTCATCTGAGAGTCTCCAGGTTCTGAGTAACCTCAACTTCATGTGAACAAATCTGCAACATGGGAATAATCAAGCACCACAAAACCTGGGTGTGTAACAGACTGTGCTCCCAGGTACCAGGGCATGGAACAGGCTCTTTGCCCTCGCCTTGGCAGCTATAATTCCTCTGATTCTGGTGTAGAGACTAAAATATGATTTGGAGACTTTTATCTTTAAGTCCTATGCCTGCTTCTTGAATCTTTCTCTTTTCTTATTATTCAGCTTCCTGTAGCAGTGAAATAATACACTTAAACAGATCAGGAAGATTATTTTAAACTATTTTTGGTCACTTTACACATTCTAAAGAATGTAAAAAGCACTGGCTGACAGCTGTTAGGGACTTGAATGTTATTGCAAAGCAGCTGTTTTCATTTATTGAAAAAGTATTAATCTTTCTCCAAACTCACAGAACACTGAGCTAATAACTCTCCCTCTAACCTACGGAAAATACAGGTCACGTCTGTGCAATGTTGGCAGAAGGTTTTGTTTATAACAATTAAACTTGTAGAGCATTTTGTTCTTAAAAGGACTGAGCCTTTCTGGTCGGGGGATGTTTGCAGTCGGAGGCAGCTATTAAATAATAATCAGTAGCATGTTCACCCTGCAAAGAATTTCTACTTGAAATCAGACAAGATTAATCAGAGGAGACTTCTCTGTTCACTAGAAATTTCAGATGAAGAGAGGCTGACATGGACCAGGAACAGGCAGGACTATTCCAACATTTCAGCATTTTATGTTGTTTAGTTTTGTCTCTCATCTCCTTCTAAGAACATTTGGTTTTACACTGACATCGATGCTTAATTTGTTTGAAAACAAAGCCTCTCCACACATTCTCTCTGCATTGTTATTTACTTTACATTAGTATTTATAGTCCATTCAGTCGAGTTCTGGAGGAGAAGGCAACTGGCATCCCAGGGAATGTGTTTGTTGAAGAGCAGCAGGAATGAGACAGCTCACAGGCAGGGACATAACTTCCCATGTACATAAAGTTCCTGCACATATTTAATTTGAGAATCACCATGGCATCAAGACACATGAAGTATCAAGGATGAAGTCACCATCTTTCTTATGTTCTTAAAATCGTAATCCATGCAAACATATTTTCTAGGGAATATTGAGTGCAGGCTTTGCTGCAGATATAAAAAGCCTGAGAAGATCTCCTTGCCTGCTGCACACTGTGGGCTGCTGTCACCCCAGTCTCAGCTGAGCTGTGGGATCAGAGCACGGGCTGTGCCTTCCACCTTGGAAGAACTGTGCCTGCCTTGGTCCCACTGAGCCTCCCTAAAAAAGCAGGATTGAAAGTGCACCTCTACCACAACCCAAATTTCTTACATGTTAATGGGGTACCACATGAGTATTGGTGAAAGTAAGACCAGCAGAAACACAGACCAGACTAACTGAGCAGGAAAATAATTTCCCAGTAAAGCAAATCAAGTTCTAGGGGTAATGTTGTTTTACAGTTCTGCAACACGATCTGTATGACCTACAAAACTTCCTCTGCCAAGCCCGAGGGTGGGATTTTCAAGCTTGCCTAACAGCTACCTGCTCCAGAAGTTAATGTTAAGGCTGTTACTGATCTCTGGGGAGCAGAATTATCCCAAGTACTAAACCACCCAAATCTCACCTTCTAAAACAGCTTTTCAGGACTCAGTTATTAGAGCTGCTCAAAATCCAGACAGCACAGTATCTGACATTTTTACTGATAAATTCAAGGAGAACAGGAAGTTCTTATGCTCCCAATCTCCAGCATGTGAGTTCTGTTCCGCAGATCTGCCACACTGCAGAGAGATTTTATATTTACACCATCAGCTGCTGAAGTGCTCAAAGAAAGGAGATGTAGGCATGGCAGGATTACACAAAACAATCCTTAAACTACCTCTGGACACCAGGGTTCTCCAAGGGTTGTTATCCCAGTGCCTGAGCAGTGCCAAGCCCGTGCTGTACCCAGCCAGGTCCCTGTGGCACTGATGGAGCTCCCAGCTCTCCTCTCTGTGGCTGGGGCGTCACCCCCTCCTTGGGCTCTTTCCCTCCCATTTGGGCTATTTTCAGAAAACCCTCCTGCATGAGCAATGCCCCTGAGCCCCCTCAAGGTGGTCCACCCTGGATTAGACCAGTCTCCCCTAGAAGCTCATCCCACAGCTGCAGTGCTTTATTTCCAGCCCTCCCATAAAATATGCCTGTGCAATACACGCTGCTGAGCACGCAATAGGTTAAACAAATTGATGATAAAGTATTCGACTTCGTTAGTTTTCATTACCATAAGAAAACATCAATTACATTTTCTATTTTATGAGTGTACACAGGGGAATCCATTACAGTAAGCGAGAGGTTGTAGGACTCCTGCTGCTGCTCCTTCCCTCAGCAAAAAGAACAGTTTGTTTTTAAAGCCAGTGACACCAGCCCAGAGGAAGGGAAGGCACACCGGCATATCTGCATAGACAGCTCCTATCCTGATTTATCCAGCCTGGCTCCAACTAATTAAACATCTGCCTCAACGATTTCCTCTGCAGATTTATCTTCTCCAGTATGCAGCCCTGACTGGTTGTTACAGGCTTCTTCCTAACTTGCAGCCATTCCCATGTACTTCTCCCAGCTGGTTATTTGGGCACGTGGCAGGAGATGATCCAGCATTCCCATTAACCCCCTGTGGGTGCCTGTGGTGGGACAGGTCAGCAGGTCCCACAGTCCTGCTGCAGGACAACCACGTCCTCTAGGAAAGGACTCGGGGCCACGGCTCCCTCAGCTGCAACACATCCAGTTATTTCACCACCTGCACTTCCCCTTGACTGGTTCAAACATTGCAATTTAAAAACGGTCAGAGTTCATATGTCAAAAGCCTTGAGACACTAAGAAAGAAGAATTGCAAGGAAGGTGAAATAGTTTGAACAGTTTTTAATAATTTTATCTAAATAGAGCTAGGCACAGTCAGAATATTGCTTCTGTTTTTTCAGGCCTCTTTCTATGATGCAAAGATTGTAGGCCACTTCTGTCTCCTCCTGACCAGTATTTTGCTGCAACAAATAATCTTTACTGGCTGAACAAAGTATTTAAAGAAAACTAGTCTAATGTTTTAGCCCCAGTCATGCTGAACAAACCCTTCCCAACTGTAGCACAGGAATTCCTCAAATTTCCCTCACCCAAAGCAGTCAACCCAGGTTTGCATTTTCCTACCAATTTAGGACCAGTCTGAAAAATGTCCTGTAAGTCAGAGGTGAAAACAGATCAGAAAGCAGCTGCTTCTACCAGTACTTGAAAACAGCATAAGCTGTAAAGTAATAAATTCACATGTCCTGAAAAGGCTGATCCTGGAGGCCCATTGAAGACAGGCAGAAAAGCTCATGGGCATTTCAATTCTATTGAACTATTCCAAAAACTTGAAATAAACGCATACGGTCTATTTTTGGTAACAACTTTTTAAAAATCAGCCCAATCAGCTTTATAGGAAACATTGCTGAATGAGGAGAAATGTGTCTCCTAAATTATGTCTTATCTTTTATTCAGAACTTTGACATCCTAATCCCCTGGTTAATAATGACCTGAAGCACGCTGGCCCAGGCCTGTGCTGTGCTAGGGCTCTGATCTGCAATTCCATTTATCCCTGCATTTCCCAGCAACAGCGAGAGGCATGTCCCCTCCAAGGCTGAGGGAAATGGTGGTAGGTGAGGAAAGATGGCAAAATCTTTTCCTACTCCTGCTCCAGTCTCTCTGTGCCCACTGTGGTGGCATCCTGAGTTCTCCCTGCCCTCCCAGCATTCCCAGCCCCTGGCAGATGGGGACGGGCACAGCCTGCCTGGATCCAGAGGGTCCCCGTTGTGCACACAGCTACAATTGCTGCTGCTTTAAAGATGACAGCAGGACCTTGCTGAGCCATCCCATCTCCCTAAAGCCTGATAATCCACATTTGGGAGAGGAATATAATTGGGAACGAGGAAAGGTTTGGATTAGCTACGTTAATGTTAATAAAAATTTCTGATACACCCCTATATACCCTGTTCCTGCAAAGGATTCTGAGCAGGAGGGCCAGGGCAGCAGAAGTGAATGTATTAGCTGAAAGAACAAATGCCAGGTCCATCCCCTTTCTAAACTACTGAGCAAAAGTAACAAAGTCAAAGCAGAATCAAATTTCAAATGGACAAAGAATAAAACATCTGTCACACGAAGGGGGGAAGCAGTTTAAAGACCGAGCTAAGTGAATCCTTTAGCAACATCCCTTCAGGGACAGGAAATCTGACCCCAGGAAATAAATAAAAGTCACCCAAAAAGTGAACAAAAGAGGTGTTTGAAAAAACCCCAGCACCATTCATCGCCGCTAACGACTTGTTCATTATGAGTGATGATGGATAAAGACTTCTCACGCTGAGATGAAATCAAGATTTATATGCATTGTTTCCTCTCCCAACTTGCGGGAAGATCATCATCATTTAATTCTATCTCTGCGGCCAGTGATGGGCATCCAGAGAGCTGGTTATCACACGGCGCAGTCAGCTGGCAAGGGCCGGGACGTGCCGTTGGCACATCTGGCCGGAGGCGCCGCAGCCCAGGGTGAGCGATGGCTCCTGGCCACCCTCCAAATTGCTGCAGACTGCCGGGGCTCCTCTCCACCCCCCAGCACTGCTCCTCTCCACACCACACCCCCCCCTTCTTTTTTTTTTTTTTACGAGAATCAGATTTTCATTGCTCCATTCAATTGCTCTTCTCTGCCATTTTTTACAGCTCTTATCGTTCCCTTGGAATATGGCCTTGAGACAGCTCATCCGTGTCCTTCACTGTGTTATCTCTTCTAACTTTTATTAAAACTTCAGCTCTCATCTGAAGATAGCTAATTAAATCCATGACAGATTATACACGCATTTAAAAACTGCACTGAACTACTTTTTCTAAGGAGAACAGGGTTTATTTTCTTTTCCCAAAGTTAAAACTGAGGGTGTATAAGGAGGTTTCATTCATTTACAAAGACAAGATCCTTATCTTTCCCACTATATAGATGGGTTTATATTAAAGTTCCTTTGTTGCGTGACAAGACTCAGAGCAATTTCTCTCAGTAATTATTTCTTGTTGCTGGAAAGATCTCTCAGCCTTATACTTCTGAATTATACACACTAACATATATGTGAATGCACATCTAACCCCCAGAAACACATTGTTTAAAATAGAAATATAAGCACTGTACATTTTCCCTTTTTAAGTGTTCATATGCCTTAACTATAACACCACTATTTTGATAACATTGCAGAAAGTAAATTTTTCGTTTACACTACAAGTAACAATGAGTGCTTGAAATTATTTAAAATTGCGCTAAACATAATTTTCTTACATAAATTAAAAGTATATATACAAACTCTGTCATGGGCTGGACTTGCTGTACTTCTACCCATCATCCCAAATTGCCATGAACTGTTCTTGAATGCAAATGGCTTTGTTATCATAAATAAATATTTGCAGGAATGGATATACTGCTCTGCAGCAAACACTATGCAGCTCCTGCACTGTCAGCTTTGTGCCAGCACGGCGAGCACAAACCTGCGCACAGAACTGTGAGCGGGGCTGGGACACAACCCCCCAAAACCTGAGCAACGTTCACAACAGTCAGCAAGAGATATAAAATATACTCATGGAGAAAACACCCTGCCCTCTAGAAAATACGATAAATAACCCACCTGAGCCTCTCTGTGATCCCTTCCTTCTCTTTAAGGCCTTTTGTAAGATATCCTTCATGGTGACCTTCATACTGTCCACCTGAATAAGTGAGAATCCATGAGCAGCATTTCTGCAAGACAGATGCACATGCAGTTTTACAAAACAATCATCACTGGCAGCTCCCCGCAGCCCTCGTTAGCTTCAAGCAAAGCACTCGTTAGGCACACGGTTAACGAAGTTGGGCTGTAAAGGGAAGTTAAAAGGAGAAACCAAGCAAACTGCCTTAGCAAGGCAGACACAAAACCAGCCAAAAAGGATTGAGATTCAAGGCCAGGGGTGTAAGGATTTTCCTGACTTTTTGTTATTTTTGATCACTCGGTGCTCAGCATTCGGAGTGAAAAATGAGCCGGTGTACCTGGGAGGCTCCCCATCTCCTCAGCTCGTGTCTGTGGGGTGTTTTACAGCACAAGGCAGGGAAGCAGTTTGCAGAGGCATTTTCACCCGTGTCCCACACATAACAAACCCTGAGGGACAAGCGGCAGAACACCCCTCGGTGACAGCAGCTTTGCAGCACTGCCGAGGTATTATTTCAATGCATTATTTCCAACCTAGTGGGGTTTCTTCGGACACATTTTTGTGAACACAATGGCACAAAATCTCCCAGAAAGATCCAAGGCAGAGGGTCCTTGTCCTGGCCATCACCCATGGGAGAGGCCACACAGGGGGAGGACTGCAAGGAGCACGAGGACAGCTGGGGGGGATTCTGCTGCCTAACACCGAGGGGGGCACCCCCGGGGAAGCAGAGAGGATGACAGTATAACAGAAGGGACTCTGAATGAGCATATCAGTAAATTTTGCCCCTTAGCCCTCGAAGTCAGTCTCGGCTCATGTCAGTAGATGTCACTGCAGACAGTTCCAGGGAAATCTGAGAGCTGAAGGCTCCCACCGGAGAGATTGCTCTGCATGGAAAAAACTGGTTTGCAAAGCTGTTTGGGCAGGAGGAGGAGCCTTGTATCTGGCAACAAGGAATTTTAATCAGGGAGTTCAGCTCTATACGAACATCACAGCTGGAGTATTTTTAAAAGCAACCGGCAGGCGAAAGCAATCCAAGCAACACAAGTACATCCTGAAAAGCAGACCCATTTTACGTGTCACTTTGAAACACAAATTCTGGGACTAGAGGCTGGAGCTCAGGTCACATCCCCAGCCCACGCCGTGGCCCAGCCAGGAGGGAGCCCTCCCCCCTCGCTGCTGTGCTCAGGGCACTGACTGCAGGGTGCCGTGGGGGCCAGGACCCCCTCCTGGGCATATTTTGGTCACAGCTCAGTGTCCTGCAGGCCACTCGTGCTCCTGGGAGCAGCAGCCAAGCCCGGGCTCAGGACATGTCCCCCCTTGCTGGTGTAAGATGCCGTTTCCCTCTCCTCGGTTGTGCGTTGGTCTCATCTGAATTTCATTTTCAATTCCCTTTGTTCCTGGTAAAATGAAACTGCCTAAAAGCCCCAAATTTATGTTCTTCAGACCATTTATTATTTATAACTCTATCTTACATGTCTTCAAACCAAATAATCCCAACCTTTTCATGCATCCACTTTTCCCTGTGTTCCTGCCGTGTGTTGAGTGCAGCAGGAGCAGAGCTGAGGGAGGGAGTGCCACCACCTCTGCAGGTGACACTGCTGTCCTGGGAACAGCCCCGGGGCTCAGAGGCTCTGGCTAATGCCTGCAACGAGCAGAGATCTTCCCAAGCACTTCTCCGAGGTGCAGATTTCCCCTGAAGCTGCAGTGGAGCCCCGTGACCTGCACCAGCACCACACAACACCTGCCCTGGCCAGTGCCTGGCTTCCCAAAAGCCTCACAGCTTCGGTCCCAACTGACCTGCTGAGCAAGGTTCAGTGGATTCTTTAAAGTGAAAAACCTGTTCTACTGTTATAATCACAAAAAGGAAACGACCTTTGTGGTTTAATTTAAACAACACAAGGTTTCTCATTGAAGTGCTACATGAAAAGCCCTCCATGCTGGACCAGGTCATCACATCACCTGGTGCCTCCAGGTAATTCATAAAATGCTCTGCAATACCTACAGGAATTTTCCAGAAAACTCCAACCAAAATACAGGGAAATAAATTAAAATACTCCAGGGCAAAAAGAAATTGCAAATGCAACAGAAGTCTTCCAAAACCCACTACGGCCAAAACAACCAGAATCACAATTGTCCCCTTTTGTACAAAATGCTTTCCAAAATTTTTCACCCCAAACAGAGCAGGGCCCGCAGCCCCCTTCCCACGGGCACACAGTGGGCAGTGGCAGACGGCCTCAGCTCAGGGCTGCTCACACGGCCATGGATCAGGAACGTCCCAAAAAGGGGAGACTCTCTCCCAGTTCCTGACAGTTGAGCTCTAAAGAGCACAGGCTGCTGTGATCCTGCCCGTGTTCCGGGCTGTCCCGGCTCGGCCGATTCTTTCCACTGAGCAGCTGGCCTGAGAACTGTCAGACTGATTTCCCTGACACTCCATTACTAACCCCTGCCCGAGCCACGGCCATTCTTTGCCTCAGAAGCTGGAACTCATCCCAGAACAATCTTTAAAAGTTTATTTTACTGATCAAAGCCAAATAAGAAAGGCTCTGTGTTTTGCTATATTTAGTGCGCGAACCGTGAGTGAGTGCTTGGCAGGAGCGGTGAAACGCAGAGCGCACCCCGCTTTTGTGAACTCTTGGCTGCTTGCTCTGGAGCAGAGCCAGAGGGGCCAAACCCCATCCTGGTCCCTTCCCTGCCCTGGCTCCCCTCGCACAAGGCTCCAGAGAACCTCAGCACAGCATTTCAGCACTCGGCAACCCCACATGTCTGAGCCAGGGGTGGATTTCAGCCCAGACCAAAGAGCTCCTGCCATCACCCCAGGGCCAGAGCACGTTTCCTGTGCCCAGAGGAGAAGCCCTGTGGAATCACAGATTAGCTGGGATGGGAAGCAACCTCTGGAGATCACCCCGTCCAACCCCCTGCCCAGGCAGGGGCACCCAGAGCAGGGGACACAGGAACGTGTCCAGGTGGGTTTGGGATGTCTCCAGAGAGGGAGACTCCAGGCCCTCCCTGAGCAGCTGTTCCAGGGCTCTGTCACCCTCATGTCTTCTTCACGTTGAGGTGGAACTTCTGTGGTTTCGTTTAGGGCCATTGCTCCTTGTCCTGTCACTGCACGTGCTGCCAGCGTGTCCTGGAGCCACGCTTGGCACTGGATCTTCTGCAACCCCACCAACCCACCACAGCCCTGCCACCCCAGGAGGTTGTGCTGGAGAAACACACACTCACCTCACACCTCACCTCACCTCACCTCACCTCACCTCACCTCACCCCACCTCACCTCACCTCACCTCACCTCATCCCACCTCACCTCACCTCACCTCACCTCACTGCTCCCCAGCTTGCTCTGCACTGGCCATGGGCACGGCCCGTCCTCACTCAGCCCAGCACATCCCTAACTGCAATCACACACGATGTGTTTTACCTCACTCTGATAAGGTGTGATACCTTTATTTTAAGTCAACACACTGAAAATAGGACAGACAAGCAGATGCTGGTCAATCAATTAAAACTGCTGCTGGCAAATTGGAAGCCAAAGAAATTCCTTAGCTTGTATTTTCTGTCATTTTGCAAAAACATACCTGGGTGACAAGGTTAAATCAAGCAAAGGAAATCCCTGGCACTTATCATCCACAGGCATTACTGATAAATTGTGCAGTGGAGGAATAAAGGATTACCTTCTGTATTTTTTCATTACACTTTTCTTTTGTTACAGAATACATAAATCCATTGTGGCACAATGTAATATGTATCATCGTGCTACACCTGTGGACGTTTCATAACGGCTGCCATGTCTGTGCAGTCAGGAATGATAAGTGAACCACCCGTGAATGTTAATGATAGTGATCATTCTGCAGTAACTTGGCTTTCCATCTTCTTTTACAGCCTCCGCGCCGGAGCCAGGGTGGCAAGGTTCAGGAGAGGGAAAGGGAAACAACAGCAGAGGCAGAGGCTACGGCGGGCTCTCCTCATGGGGCTGAGGTGCCACGGGAACAGGCAGGGTCCTCCCTCTGACACCAAATAAAACGACCTACACTGGAAGGACAAGAGGTTTCTGTTCTGAATGAGAACTTTTCGAAAAGCTCCTTTCCAATCTGCAGCAATTTTTAAATTTTTTTTTTTTTTTTTTTTAACACACAAGTGGAATTTATTTTCCAGAAGTGGAATTTATAGCACTTAAAGCTTGCTGCATAACCAGCTGGCATGGCTGGAAGTGCCTGGGAGTGACTAATAGCAATTTCCACCTGATCAGCACAAAGTCAGGGTTAAGACTCAAAATCCCAGCTGATGCAATGGACTTACCCTAAGCTGGGTAATTTTTAAGATAAAGTGCACAGTGATAGGAACCGGACTAACTGATGCCAGCCACAATTTTTATGCTGAGCCTAAATGACCACCTCAGGTTGGCCTTGCATAGCTCTGTGCACTATTGAATTTAACTGGTTGAATTTAACTATTGAATTTAACTGGCTGCATTTTGACACCACTGTAACAGCCCTTAGACCTCTATCAAATCTTCTGATGCCCTCCTACCCCTCCCTCTCCACTGTCCTGGGAGGCACGTTCTTAATTTTGCACCCACATTAACTGTCTTAAATTTTATATGAATATTCTAAACTGTGCTTTACGGATTACCCATCCCCATGAACAAACCAGGAACAAGCCTTTTGAGGAGTACTGCTGGCGTCCAAGAAAAAACACATTTCAGGGCTTTGAACTAAATTTGCAAATGCATGATGCAAGTCTGGTATTTTAAAAGGGTTTCAAACCTTAAACTATTGGGTATGGCAGAGGTGCTGCTTTGCAAATTTGTATATAATAGTCAAAGCAATTTAAGTACAATATCAAAACAGAAAAAAAGTGCTACAGAGCAGAGGAACTGGATGCCAAATTTCCTCTGTGTGCCAACTGGCAGCTGAGCTACAGCTCCTCGAAACACCATTAGATCGAGCGTGTCAAGTTCCAGTAATAAAATTTCCAAGGGAAAAAGCCCTAATGATGGTACAGATTTATTTTAAGCCCTTCAGGTATGACCTCACCACCTCAAGAAGTCTGTATTTCCATGGATGTGGTGCTTTGTTTGCCTTTTCCTGACAAGCACCCTCGACAGGAGAGCGGGGCCGCGTGCGAGCGCCGTGCCTGATGTTGGACAGAGCTCTGCTTTCCACAGCAGCCACCTTCCAAAAACATAACTCGCTAGACTAATGGGCAGTGAGCAGCCAGAATGACTGCCCTCCGTCTTCTCCTTGTGTAACTTTGCCAGAGTCCTTGGAACTTGCCAAATTCGGTCATGCCTGCTTAGCTTGCTCGACTGATTGTGCCAGAAAAGAAAATAAGACACAGATGTATTTGAGCTCTTTGAGATGCCAGTAAGAGCGACAGCTAATGGCTTCATTTCGACCCTCCCCTACCAGCTGGGCACAGGTGGGGGGATAATGAGGTCCCTCTCCCTAATCAAACTCAATTATTTACTACTCTGTACAGCCACAAAGACACTCACATCCAGCTCGGAATATAAACTGCACTGCGGGCTACTTCCAGCCACCACCTCTGGGTATTTATAACTAACTCAAGTGGCTCAGAGTTTGCCTTGGCAGGAGTTGAAGTGTATAAAGTTCTGCAAATTGTTTCTGCTCAAACATGTCCTGCTGAAACGGGGTCCCTGGCGGGGCTCCACCGCGCTCAGCTCGGCGAGACCGGAGATGGAGCACGGCTCCAGCACCCAGCTTCTCACAAGCAGCAGCATTTTTCAACGGTGATTCAATATTAATAAACATTACAAGTCACAAGGCTGACACGGCAGCAGCTGAGATACTTCAGCACGAGGAGGGAAAAAAAAAAAAGATGCAAAATATAAAACCACAATTACATGCGCTGGTGGGTGACAGGGGAGGAAGAAGACATAGAATTTACAACAAATCCCTACAAAAGTAAGACAGCACGCACATTTAAACTCACAGAGGTAACAAGCTTTTGATCAAGCGATGATCAAGTCATTCTTTATTCTAGGGGACACATTAAAAATTCTAATTTAAACCCGACTGTTTACACAGTAATCACAAGCCACTTAAAATTAAAATGTGGACACTGGAACCATCAAACTGACCCTTTCAGAAGGGCACTGCTTATGATGCAGCTGTCCTATTTTTCCTCAGCAGCACCTTCCAAGCTAGAAGGAAGCTCCTCACATCAACACAAATGATGGTAAACCAAAAGATTTTGCATTTTTCTGCAGGAGCTGCAGCTGGACCCTAATCCTGCTCCCAGCTCCAGGCAGAGCTCTGCCGGCCAGGCCGGGACCCCCGAGGTCTCTGGGCTCCCACGGGAGGGGCAGTGCCAGCATCCAAACCCCGACCCACAGCTGGTCCCTGCAGTGAAAACTGGCCCCAGCTCATGCTCCCAGTGCTGCACTGGGGGTAGGGAGGGGGCAGCTGGGAAAGGGGACATTTTCCAGATGAGAAATCAGCAACAGTTTAGAGCTGTCTATTGACAATGACCTCCCCTTCCTTGCCACGGCCTCAGTGCAGCACAGCCCGGCATCTCAGCCTTGAATAACTCAGCTATGAACACTGGGGCCAGAATATTTTATTTCCCAGTGCCCTAGTGCAGTGGAACAAAGTGAATGTGGCCTTTGGGAATACATGTGGGATTTCTGACAATGGCTTTCTGTAGGATGCTTGGAACTTCGCTAAGAAACACAGCACACAATAAAGAATACAAAAACTAATTAAATAAGCCAGATTTTTTAAAAAAAAGTCTGATTATTCAGAAGTAGAAACAGCTGTAGTGTTAAGAAATGTAAGTAATGTCTAATAACCAGGAAAACCCTATTAGCATTTTCATTTCAAGAGCTCCAAACATGAAATATTTTTCCCAAGTAAGAAGTGGCTTATGCTCCTGGCATTTTGTTCTAGTAATTAAGGCCTTCTGATGGTTTAAGAGATTTTTCATTCACAAGTAAAGAAAAATAAAAGTGATCAAGCACAGTATATATCCCTACCTCACTGGCAAGGACACAGCAAATTCTCCTTGATCTACACGCTCAGGTCTCAGGGGTGGATGGGATGCCCCCCACCAAAACTCTTCTGGACTTGGGAGGGGAATGTCCAGTCCTGTTCTAGCTGGGGTGCCTGGTTACTGCTCATTTCCCTTCTCCACCACGGCACTGTTATTAACCCACCCTGCAACTATTTGTCTACAAAATCACTTGCTTCACTGCAGAGCACCACCAAACACGTGTGGCCCCCGAATTTGGAGCGGGCCAGGTGAGGGGCAGCGCAGGAGGAGGAGGGCAGGGGGTGGCCCGGCCCCGGAGCTGTCCCCAGGCCGGGCTGTACTCACATGCGCACGAAGAGCGACTGCTTGGCCGCCAGCCCTGGGGACGAGTACTTTTCCACCAGTGCCAGGGTGCTGAAGCCAAACTTGTGGATGGGCTCGTTGGAGTCCAGCGGGGGGAAGTCGGTGTCGACCTCGCCGTCGTCCTCGGCGATGTGCAGGCAGTAGGCGCTGACGTTGTCGCTGGAACAGAGAGCGCCTCCGGTCAGCAGAGCCCCAGAGCCCCCAGGCAGGGCCACCTGTGCCGCAGAATGTCTCAAAAGCCACTGGGGGCACCTGCACAAACACGTCCCCAAAGGTCCCGACGGATCTTGCTGCCACAACCCTGTGCTGACGGAGATGCCCCAAACCTCACAGCAAAGCAGTCTTCATCCTTAACTGCTCTACAAGCAAAACCTGACAATGATTAAAATACACCGAAATCTATAAAGGCTTCATGATTTCATAAAGCAGGAAGTCATATTTCTCCATTTGTGAAGATTTCTTTATTTATACGATGACTACACTTCAGAGCTAAAGGCAAACAAGCAGGGTCTGATTTTTCACAGATCCAGCAGCTGTGGAAGTTTAGTGTCTGTGGGCTGGAAAAGCAGAGAGTGCTCTTGGGCAGGTAAGCAGGGTAATGAACTTCAAGTAAAGTAAAAAATCTGTCCAACAGTAGCAATGATTAGCAGAAAACTTACCTTTACTAAATACCTACGTTCAGTCACTAAAAGCAGCTACAAATTAATAAACACCAATAAGTAGAACTAACACAGAAAGTTGAAACAGATACAATGCGCAAGAAATAAAGAGCTGAGCCTCTTTCTTTCCACAGATGAAAGCCCAGAGAGAAACAACTATTTATAGCTACCAAACAGGTATTAATCATAATTTCCTAGCATTGAAATCTATTTCAACAGTTACTTCAGTTTAAATTATTGACCTGAAAATAAGTATTCTTTCTGACTGTGAACCTGCCAGCACTCAGGCCTTTCCCTAGCCATGCAGTAAAGCTGGAGGTGCACGTGGCAGCGTGTTTCTAAACTCTGCAGTTTAAATTTGGAGTTTTAATTGCATGATTGATGCTTAAATTAATTAATTGTAAAGTGTATGCTAATTGTTTAATTGGTCGCTTGATCTATATAGATCATTTTTTGAATTAAATGAGTTGATTTACAAAGTTTATTGATTGGATGTGACAATGAATTATTTCACTGACTACCTGATTTGCAATTTTCTCAATTAATTCACAAACCTTTGGTTGCAACTGTGCTTTATCGAGAGTGCTTAGTCCAGGTGATCTATAGGCATCTCGTCATGACTAAGACATTTATTATAGAAAACAGGGAATAATGATGCATTGCTGTTAATGTAAGCTGCAAATTTGCTAACCAAAAGGTAATTCAGCAACATTCACCACTCCGAATTTTGAAAATTCTGCAAACACTACTAAAGAAACTTTCTGGCCTTGAACCCTTCCAGGGATGGGGCAGCCACAGCGTCTCCGGGCACCCAGGGCCTCCCCAGCCTCAGAGCCAGGAATTCCTGCCCAATCTCCCATCCATCGCTGCCCTCTGGCAGTGGGAGCCATTCCCTGTGTCCTGTCCCTCCATCCATGTCCCCAGTCCCTCTGCAGCTCTCCTGGAGCCCCTTCAGGCCCTGGAGGGCTCCAGTGCCAGCCCTCCCACCTTTCCCCACAGCAGAGGGGACAGAGTTCCCAGACTTGCCCCAGCACTCCACATCCTTCCCATGCTGGGGGGCTACAGACCAAGCCCTGCCTGCTTTTGTCCCTCTGAACACCCCCGGAAGTCCCCGAGGCTGTGACACCCCCAGAGTGACCTGTCCCCCCCACGCACACCTGCCCACAGCTCTGCTGCTGCCTTGCCCTGCCGATTCTCCAGCCTGGTCCTGGGGCAGCCTGGTGGGCACTCACAGCTCTGCCTAGCCAGAGTGAGCATTGTCGTTTGGCTCCTGATGCATTTGCATCACTGCCATTAATGCTGGAGGGACACAGAGACACGGGGCAGCAGGAGACACCCAGCACGGTCCCAAGGCCACCCCAGTGCCACCAGCACCAACACCAGAGACAGGGAAAATACACAGAGCTGCTTAAATCCCACAGAACAAAGGGGTTACCAGCGTCTTCATTCATGAACTGGGTTCATGAACACTGACACAGATTTAACCATAAAGTGTTAAAAAAAAAAAAAAGACCAGTGAATAAAACTGTTCTGCACTTTGAACCTTCACCAGGCTGAGTGAGACTGAAGTTGAGAACTTATAAGTTCAGCACAAAAACGGAGAGATGTAACAGCATTCCTCACTTCTAAAAATAGCAAATGTATTTGCATTGTGCATCTCACTATTAATATCTTCCTAGAAAGGGATTTTGTTTATTTTTGCAGGTGGAATCATTCCAGAACATCTGTCAGGAGCTGGCAAGAAAATGGTCTGCTGGGTTACAACCCAAGTTCTTGTATAAGAGGCCAGGGACAGGGCTGCTAACACTGTCAGTGGTTCCTCGAACCAAGAGACTGAATAGAGACAAACACAATACAATTATAATAAAAAAGGCAGCCTAATTGAATACAGAATGTTCTCAAAGCTGTCAACTAGTACTCATTCACTTCAGACTCTTACACCTATCTTTTAGGAAAAGGAATTAGGCAGTAATATATTCTTTTCCTAAAGACAGAAGGGGTTGTTTCTCCTAATTATAAAGTCTAAAACCTCCTCATCATTCTCATAGTGTCACTAGCAGGTATAGTTGTTACTCTCTAAGCCTTGTATACCCATCTGAGGCATTCTGCGGATGTATTTTAGTGTAGTGCCACAGTGATCCCCATTTGGCCTTTTTACACTCTCACCTGGCTGAATCAGGAACAAATGGCCAGTGTAGAATGGGTGCCCTACATGAGCTCCTTCCCTACCTGGAAATATGAGAATTAGCTTACAGTTAAATCAATCCTTGCTCCGGAACTGGCAGTCAGCAATGCTAAAAAAAAAAAAAAATGATGGAGACTTGAGAAATAATTAAGAACCTACAAGAAAAAAAAAAAACTTCTTGGAAACTTGAGGCTCTGTCCCTTAACCTAAGCCTTTGTCCCCAGATAGCAAAGGGACTTAGTGGAGTTCTGAACTTTATCTGACATCTTGTGATCTCAGCCATTAAGAACACTACCAAAAAATAGATGGGACATGAAATAACAAATGCTTCTGTGACACCAAAAGAGATGAAGTTTGCATTATTTTTACATAGTTTTGAAATGATGATTCATTTACAGATCCAAGCCTTCCAGCTGATCATTTCCCAGCACACAGCAGTTAATTGAAAGAGAAATGGCTGGAGGTGCACGTGTGCAGCTCAGAGGGAAATACTGATAAATGCGAAGGTGCTGAGATTTATACATCCAAACCCTGACATAGAAATCCGTTTCAGCACGCAAAAAAAAAGGCTGCAGAGGAGAAATTTAGAGGTCAAGAGGTAGTAAAGAAAGAGCATTACTTCAGCTTGGGTTCCCGTCCCTCACTTGTATATTGCCAGCAGATGAGCCCGATCAGGTCGTGCACCTTGGCGTTGGCGATGGTCACCACGGTCATGGGCTGCAGCTTGTCTTGGCTTGTGTGCAGTGGGAGGTAGACATCAATTTTTTTGGTTGCCGTTGTACCAACGTGGCCCTGTTGAGGAAGCAGATTTCATCAGAATGCATCAAAAAGTGTGACAGGGCTTATAGAAAATCTGGGCAGATGGAATTCTGTTCAGCAGGAAAACTAAAATATGCCGCTATGGCTTAAAATTGGAAGAAGATTGAACATTTAAATTTCAATTGTTCCACTGCTGTTTGTCTGTAAAAAGGAATGAAATATCTGGACGTGATTTCACAGATTTCCATAAAGAGCCTGAACTTTGCTGCAGGATCCCATGCTCCTGCAGAATCCAAAAAACCCGAATTATGTGTGGGATGGGGAGGAAGAGGGACCCAACAAACCAGCCTAAGACCTCCGAAGTGCACCACCCTTGTTCCTGCATTTCTGCTCTCTTCTGCAGTCCTTCCCCACTACCTGAGGAGCCCCCAGGCCCCCAGAGGGGTCACAGGTACCCACTCACCAAGGCCTGGCCTTGGCTTGCCAAGAGAAGAACAAAATCACACGCACAGCTGAGCCACTGAAGTGTTCTGTTCGAAGACACCAAGAAAAATCAATATTGGGGTTTATTGGAACTTACTGGATAAAAATAATCCATTTGGTGCCTTGGAGATTGACAATTAAATAAACCATAAAACACACAGCAACACAGAGATCTACAAAGTTGAACTACGAGAAAAGAATGTTTAATCCACTGCAGGTAGGACTGCAGCTTTCACCCAGAAATCTTTTAAACAAACAAAAGATTGCACATCCTGATCCCTTCTTCCAAAGCACTCAAACTCTGTATCTCCATCTCTCTCCATACTACAAGGGCCTTGAGAAGAAAAAGGGTTTCTTAAATTAATCACTTGGAATTCCAAGTAACAGAATAAAAAGATTCAATGCTATAAATCTATAATGAGAGCATAAAACAGGGAGTTAAATGCCGTGTGCTAATTTCAATATATTGTTAAAAACCATTTGATCCTTCAGTGTGATTATAAATTAGAGAAGTAATAGGAACTTAAAGTTATTCATACTGGCATAGCTAAAAGTATTATTAAAATCCATCCCAACATAATAAATTTGTTTTTTAAGAAAGCATTTTTATAGAACAGATACCTCCTCTTCCCGTATTTTTAGGATATGGAGAAACTGCTTTTGCTCATTTAAAGGAAGGGTTAGGCTTGCAACAGAACATGGGACATTCCTTCACTTTGTTTGGATAAACCTGAACAACCTTTGCTTGAGCTCATGCTGGGACCCTCTGAGACACCACCCATAACCTCATGAAATCATGAACACAACAGAGCTATAGCTGGCAAAAACCACCAGGGTGGGTTTCTTTCTCTCCATCTCTCTTGCTTTTCTACTTCCAGGAGGTATTTTTAAAGGGAAATAAATGGTACCAGGTAACAAATCACCCGTCTGTGCCCAGGTGCAGACACCCAGGGGAACGTGAGTCGGTGATGTTGTGGTCGTGGCCAGAGACACCCCAGAGCTGAGGCTGCTTTGGCAAGAGAAGGAGTAAACAGCAGTTACCAGGAAATTAATGTGGCTCCTTGGCACGCTAAGCCACTTACATATATAAATCCAAGGAGGGCAGAAGCGTAAGTAATGCTGGGTCCTGATAATGGAAAATCCAAGAAAAATGGACACGCAGATGTAGGAGTCGATGCCAAGGTTACAATTGATTCACCCAGCATCAGGCCAGGGAAGGGACAAACGAGCCAGGAGCTGGGACTAATAACCAAAGAGACCAGATTATCCATCAGCCACTGCACGAACAGTGTGAGCTCATAACCCAAACCAGGAATTTATAAAATCACCCCATTCAGGGGCCCTGGGCTCCAGCTATCACAAACCTGACAGTCACACTCCTGGGGCTCTGCCTGGCCCCACTCCGTGACCTACCTGGTGTTTGCTGGTTTTTAAATAAACCTTTCTTAGTTCTTCCCCGTCTCTAAACCTCCTCTACCTCCTCCAGCCTATTTTTACTATCTTCTTGTCCAAACTCCCTCCACTACAGCTATCCTGTTCTCCCACTCACAAACACTCAGTGTGAACACCAAAATGACAGGTGACTCAAACCAGGTCAAACTCACACACCTCTGAGGATTCCAACTGCTCTGTGAGCAAGGGGTGAAATCCCAACCACAGCAGGACTGGGAAATGGCTTAAAGCACTGTTGTTATACTCAAGATCTTTACAAAAGTCAGAAAAATAGTTTTATTAATGAAAGGTCTGTAAAGCTGGTGGCCATGAGGTGTTGGAGAGGCTGAAACCTGAATCCAATTAGATTTTCTAGCAGTAATGAGAACATGCACTGTCACACTGGGTAGGAAATGTTTGTATAAACCCGTGGGTCAGGGCCAAGACTGATCAGTCCCACGTCAAGGGGGTCTGGAGGAAACCTCCACTGTGTTTATTGCAAATGGGTGGTATTTGTTCAGAACCACGTTATAAATCCAACCCATCACGTCCCTGTCTGTGGGGCAGAGCGAATCCATACCCTCAGCCCTTCCTGCAAAACATTAATTGTGCAGGAAGTCCCTGAGAGCTCAATTACCGGCGTGCTCAGAGCCCGTGGGGCGAGGGCCGGCGTGGTGGGACCGGGCACAGGGACACAGTGACCACGCTGCGGCCAGGGGTCAGCCCCGGCCGCGCTGGGCACCACCAGCGACAGCTCCTGGCATCTGCACTGACCCGGAGCCTCCTCTCCAGCAGGAATTAGTCAGAACCAGACCACAGGCATTACTGGAACCACAATTACTTCTTGCTCCCAACTAAAAACTGTATTCCAAGTGGAAATGCTGAGGAAACCCAGAAGATAAAGGACAATTACCGATATTCAAAGAGGCAGCATCAAACTTTATTAATAGATCCTGTATAAAATTCAATGGAAAATCTATTCAGGGCCAGGGGCCTTACCATTTGGAGTTTCCTTAATAGCCTCCAATAAATCTGGGAAGCATAAAGGGACTGTTAAATTAACATTTTCCTGATCTGTCACCTGTGGCACAGTTAATTTGTCAAAAAATTCTTTTAGCTTGTCACTGGACACTGTATATTCTGACAAATGAAGTCTGGAATAAAATTGACAAAATATCTCGTTAATTTTCTAGGAAATCACAAATCTGATTCCATTAAGCTTTTATTGTTAGAAATGTTATATCCCACTAATCCTTTAAGAAAGTGAGGAGTAACTGGATACACTGAAAATGTACAATAAATCATAGAAAATTTTCCTACTATTTTTATTAATGGTGCTCTCCTACAGTATGTCAAATTAAAAGAAAAAAATTAAAATCTATCAATTTTTCCATATAAGATGCCTTCTAAAATTTTAAATCAGATTTTAATCAAAGTCCATGAGGGAACGCACCCCTCCCTCCAACAGCAGACGATGTGTACCTTCAGTAGGTCACACGTGGCCACTGATCCTTCACCGGACACAGGACACGGGGGAGAGCTCGTCCATCCCAGGACACCTCACCCCTAAAAGGTGCTGCAGCACCTGCCAAACGGGGAGCTGGTGGGAGAGTCAGGTACACCATGTCCTTCTCACTCCTGCTCTGCTTCACTGCACACCACGGCACAAAATTAAAACAAAGTCCATAAACATTTCCAAGAGAAAAGTGATTGATTTTCAACACTGACAATTTACTGCCTCTTCCTTCACAATGGAGTTCTGTGACTAAATGTTATATCACTTTAAGATTAGATGTTCTAATGATATAATGCAAAGATTTTACTGAATCATTATTTAGTGGGACTCATAAAAACCTCTTAAAATTAATCTTTCATGCACATCTAGCTTACCCAAAGTTAGCATTTAATTAGATGGCCTTGGCACGAATGAGCTTACTACTTTATTTGCTCAATCAGTATATGTCTCTTCAGTAATTATAATTAATTCAAGTCATTGACTCACCTCCCAGCAAACAACGCTAAACACTGCACAAAATGGAAACAAATGCTATTCCCTTCCCAAATGTAAAATGCCTTCTCACTTTTAAACTCAGTTAACTGTTTTTTGGTTTGGGTGACAGGGTGTTGAATACACCCTGTGATCCAGCCATCACCTCCACAACGTAACTTACTTGCTCGTGTATTTAACTGACACACAGAAAATACTTCAAGGGGAAAAGTGGAAATATAATAACCCAGCATTTACAACACAAAAAGTTTTAGCAGATCAGAGCACAGATGTTTTTGGCAATATAAGGGACCACATTTTTCTTTTTTCTTTCCTTCTCCAACCCACCAAGCTATTCCCTGCCCTGGTAAAATGGGAGTGGGGTTTATTTCATCAGGTGGTTACACTAGCATTTTTTTCATTACTTTGGGCACTTGGCTCCTTCTGTTATTCTTAAACCACAGGTGGAGGACACCCCAGCGAGGCCGGGGTGCACCCCCAGCACACTGCCAGCTCTGCAGCCTCTCAACCAAGCCTCAAAGTTGTTCCCTTCTGAGGAGAGGATTCTCCTTCGTATCACCCCGGTTGTGCTGCAGAGTTAGCAGATCACGATGTAAAACTCCATTAACATCATTAAATACTTAATTTATCTTATTCACACTGTCACTATTCATAAAAATTTAACCCAGTAATTTCCTGCTATCCAAAGCATAACAAAGTATGAATATTTAACTCCAAGGTAAATAACACACTATTATTTCTTATTCTAAATTGTTGACTTCACTTAGCATGCCTGCTCTGTAAGGCACCACGCGATTTGTCAATTAAAGGTCCAGATGTTTCGCAGGCTGCAGAGGCAGCGGCAGCTCTGAGCAAGGCGTCCTCTGCATCGCAATGATCACTACAACCCCAGCTCCAGGCTGCATTAACGTGCTCATGTTTTATTCCAGCCCCCTCCTAATGTACCAGTTAATTATACAACACACAGCTGAGAAACATCACCTCCGAGCTGGACAGTTTCCTTCCACGCTTCCACCTGAACACGCCTTTACACGCACCTCAAAACCAGGATTTACATAAATAACCACACGGCCAAGCACCCAAATCGCTGCCTGCCCTTGCCTGGCATTCACTCGCACAATTAATAAAATTACCTAAGTCCTGAGCAAAGAGTAAGACACATAATGCTGGCAACAGCACGTTTCAATTATAGTAACACGCATTCATTTATACAACTCTCTGTGAATTAAAATCCGGTTTACTTGGAGTGCCATTAAATATGAATTCTTAACACTGCTTTTTCTGCTGACAAGTACTACATGGAGAGAGGAGAAGCCCCAGGTGCACCCCTGTTACAGCCCAGGCTGTGTTTGTGTCTGCGTGGGTGTCAGCTTTAGGACAAATGGCCTGTCCATCCCTCCCCTGCCACACTCCCACGGTATTTTGCCCCACTCGGGCTCCCTCTCCGCGTGCCCAGGCAGAGGCAGAGGGTGGGATGTCCCACCGGCCCTGTGGCACCAGCTCACCCTGCCCCTGCCGCCCTGGGCTGCTCAGCTCCCACAGCTCCAGTGAGGGATAAAACACACGTTTAGATTGATCCAAGTGGAGTTGCTCCAGCTGCAGCAGAAGAGCATTCATTACCCCAAACCATCATCGAATTCCTTCTCGTGAGGAGAAGGAACAGCCTCTTTAGAAGAATTATATATATTTTACTTAGTAATAAACATTACAATTTAATACTGAGGAATAAGAGTTATTCTTTGTAATAACAAAATGCAACCAAAACTTATAATTAAAACTACACCATAAACATTATTTGTGCGTTAAGGAACATGCCACAATCTATTTTAACGAACAGATGCTCTAAAAAAGATAAATGTTTTCAGAAATATTCAATCCTTGAACAGATCAGCCTCTAATCCTCTGCTTCTGCTGCACAAAGCAGACAGCTCAAGTTCCTCGAGGACATCAGCCAACCTTAGGTGGAACATTTTTAATACATCACCGTGTCACTTTTTAATGCGCCACAATCTATTAACCACATGGCAAACTAACAGGGATTTTTAAAATATGGGTTTTATAGCTTTGTGCCGGTGATTAATTAAATAAATAGCCGGCATTTCACAAATCATCCCTCTAATTAGTCTAGCCCAGACACTGTGCATTCCCGGGCACTGCTGCCAGCTGAAGCTGCAGAAGGGCAGCGGCAGCGCCCGGCAGCGCCAGCCCGGGCTGGCACGGCACCGCCGCCGGCCCGCAGGTGCTGCACTCAGCTGGAACGGGCCTCCAGCTGCTTGCAAAACATGTTCTGTGCAATTATTCTCCCCCATCCTGAAGGAAACAGTCGAGGTAACAAAGGGAACGCAGCCGTGTCTGGGATTTGACCCGAAGTAGCGAAGTTGCGCGTCGCGGAAAATGAACAAATATTAAAGGCAGATGCTGGAAAAAATGCACCCGTTAAATGATACATTTTCTGTCAAAACATTTCAAAGTTGAAGCTACAACTAATTGCATGCAGTCCATTCAAAGAAGCCAAGCAAGGCTTATCATTAAAATGACTCAATTATTCTTAAAAGAAAGAGAAAATCATCTGTAAAACCTGCCTGCAATCTCATCAGTTTTACTGTACCTGCCTCGATACATCATTTCCCCCAGAGCTCAAATTAAACTCCTAATAGTTAATATGTTCAAGTTTTACTATAGGTTTTTCTCCAAATTATTATGAACTGGAATTTCCTACCTGGGAAGGGTTTTATATGGAAATTTGCTCTGCAGTGTTTAGCGACATTATCACAACAGCTTTTTGCCCTGCAATTTAAAAACCATCAGAGACAGAATGTGGAGTCAGGCAGCTCACGGAGATGGAACCTGATGTCTTCCACCAGGTGATTTCTTTCTCAGCATCAGCCCCCAGACTGCCCCATTAAAGCCAAGCTTCCCCACGCTCAGGAAGAAATTCGTACTCTTGGACTGGGGTGTCACCGAGCGCCAGCCCCACGGTGCCAGGGCAGGTCCCACAGCGCTGGGAAGGAGCCCAGGACCGATAAAAAATAAAAAAATAAAGAATACAAAGGGTCCCACTGACACTTCTGTGGCATGGCACTCCTCCTCCCCAGGCAGGGCTGGCTCCCCAGGGCTTCCATCACACAGAACCACTCCAAGGAGGGGTCTCCCCTCCACCACCTCCACGTGGCACTTGGGGCACCTCCAAAAGGACCACTCAAGACTTCAACCTCGGGAAGCTTTTAAAAGCCCTCAAAATACATGAAAATGCACCGATTCAAGCTGTTCAAGCAGCTTTGATGCAGGACACTTTCTCACATAAAGTGTTTTCAACATTTTTTCCCCCACGATTTTGGTCCACAGCAGCCGGAGGTGTGCTAAGTTCATAACTTCAATCTCCATAAAGACCTGAGAAGCTGCTCCTATTAGTAAATCAAGCAAGTTCTACTTGTATTAAGAAGAGAGTGAGAATTTTCGCCCTCTTTGGTTCAGATAGGGAAACAAAAGAATTTACATGGAAAAAACCTGACCATTATATTGCCTTTAGAACTTCAGAGTGGGAAATATTAAATAAATTAAAAAATAATTTAGTAAAATATAAATTTGTACTGGAATCAAGAATAAACCAATTACCACTTCACTTATATTTAATATTTAACTACAAAACAAGAAATATTTGATTAGTGATTTCATGGTGCTTAAAGAAACCCATAAGTGAGCCCTTTCTCCATAATTATCATCAGTGCTTTAAAATGATTTTTCAACTACTAGGGTCAAAGTAAAGGCATAGTCTAAAAGACTTTCCTGTGAGAAATTAAAAAACCTCAACTTTCTCTCCCTCTGGAATGTTTCTCCCAACAAGCACGTCTGTCAGATGGACACATCCAAATCTTCTGCAAACAGCAGCCATTAGAAACACGCGCTAATAAAACATTTCCATATTTCTTTGGCTGTTAAGAACCTCAACTTGTGAATACGTTTTTCATTTGATTTGATCTGTAATTAAGGGAAAGATAATGACACTACTAAATTGCTAAAAATCAATTAGATAGAATAAAACGCAATATGATTCAGCCAAAAGATTAACAAGTGCATTATAAAAACTCTTTAAAATTCTTTAATTCTAATTAAGCTGCTTTAAATGGCCATGGCCTAAAAAATGCTTTTAATTTCAAGGCATCACCAATTTTCCTGCGTGTTTCACTGTACTGGCTGTTTGCCTTCCTTCTCCTTTTTTTTTTTTTTTTTTAAGGAAGATTTAAAGAAAAAGTGGCTGCTTGGGAAGAGCTGCTGCTCCAGGTCCTCCAGGGGCTCTGGGCAGGGTGAGCCCCTCTCTCAGCTCCCTCTGACTGCCAATGGCTTCCCATCACAGCAGTGGCTGAAATCAAATATTAGAGCAGAATTTCCGTCTCTCCCACAAAAGCAGTGGCCGGTTCCTCATGGAGTGTCCCTCTCTGGAGGCCTCCCCAATCCACCCGGGTGTGTCCCCGCGGCCCCTGCCTGGGCAGGGGGCTTGGACTGAACGATCTCCAGGGGTCCCTTCCAA
>WBMY01010407.1:179088-201024 GCA_013397315.1 Donacobius atricapilla
GGATGGCACACTGACCACAGGGATGGCACACTGACCACACGGATGGCACACTGACCACAGGGACTGGCACACTGACCACAGGGAATGGCACACTGACCACACGGATGGCACACTGACCACAGAGACTGGCACACTGACCACAGGGGATGGGCACCGCTGCTCCTCCTTCCCACTGTGAGCCCCAGCACCCCCCAACCGACCTGGCACTCCAGCAAAGTGAAATCCAAATAAAAAGCAACCAAAAACCAAGGGGAAGGAGTGCTGTGATGTCAGAAGGATGTGGATCTCTCCCTGCTGGTGCCAGGCAGGCCAGGGCCAGCGAGGGCACCGTGCCGGTCACTCGCTGGCACGGGCTGCAGGAGGGGCAGGCACCAGTGGAACCAGCACAAGCACCGCAGGAGGAGTCCCTGCATAAAGCCTCCAGGTTCGGGGAGTAGCGTGCAGTAAACCACCACAACTGGCAGAACACGCAAATGCTTTACAAACAACCCCTACGCAAACTTATTTTGGATTCAAATGAGGATCATTTCACTCAGCTTAGGGGCAAAACACTGAAATAAAAAAAAAGCATTTTTTTCCACACAGAGATCTTAATCCTGGATTAATTATTTTACACACTTTCCATCTTAATTAAAGCAATATTGCTTCTTTCTTAAGTTCTTTATCTACTTTCTTTAAGTAAAGCTATTTAACACTGGGGATTGTGGAAAACATTTGTTCGTGATTATGCAGACATACAGTCAAACAAGACTGAAACAAGAGCAGCATGCAAAAATGTATTTAAGGACTATCATCCCAAAATGCTGCTAAAAGCTATTAACCAGTACGTGTTAATTGCCACAGCATTCATATTAATTTTCACTTCGGGCCCGACATTGTGGAATATTTCCCCTGATACATTTTAAACAAAGTTTAATTTAAGGAACTGCTTCTATCAACACTTATGAAAATTAACAGCCAAGCAATTAGCACTCATGAATTATCCCTTCCCCCATGCTTGCTACAGCATCATTTTTAAAACAGTTGCTACATGAGAAATTGTTGCTTTTTAACCCATCGAGTAGCCACAAGAAACCTTGCGGCACTACAGAGAGGCACCATTCCTCACCAAAGGATTTTTAGCATTTGTCCACCCAAAAATTACACTGACCAATTTTCAGTTAAAATATCTCCCGTAGTCAAGCAAACACCAGAGAACTCCACAAGATTAGAAAAGCCAAACTTCCTTCTAACTCCATTTGCAGCTAGTCATGAAACAGAAATAGAAATATCTTGAGAAAATCTGCTCTGCCTGTCCCAGTTTACTCTAGAACCAAACAATTCCTTCCTTACATTCTTGATCTCTGCTGCACCTCTTTCCTGCCTGAACATTGCGAAGCTCAGTCACTGAAATGAGCCATCACCACACTTGTGTATGTCACCTGTGCTACCTGGACAGGACTTTCTGCTCTTACACCCAGTCCTTTTTTTCCAACATCATTAAAAGTCAGCAAGCTGGAACAACAAACTGTCAAAACTTGATTTTCCAAGTCCTGTAAACAGAAATATACATGAATTTGTTTGTCAAATGGGTGATAATTTAATTTGCATGCAGACAAAAGAAATCTATTTGGCCAGTGATTTCTTAAGCCTTCGAGTAATTTTCTATTCCAATCATACCTGAAGGAATTACAAAGAACTAAAGGTTGTTTCAATACAAAATTCCTAGAAAGAGTATATAGTATTTATTAACCAAGAAGTACAACCCATGTGCTTTACAAAACATGAAAACAGGTTCAGAGCTGAGGTTTATTTTGACTACTGAAAAACTTGAAGCAAGAGTTGAGTTACTGTACGTGTGGCTTCTCTTAAGAGCGAAAGTTTTACAGTGTACAGAAATCCACAGATCTGTCCTGGGTAGTGGTGGGGCAAGTTGTGTGGATTCCTGAGCTGCTTAGAATGCCTCCACTGTAGCTGTATTTCACAAGCCATATTCTCTACTGTTTTGATAATTAATGAAGTGATCAGGACAGGAAGAAATTAGAGTGCTTTAAAATTTTACTATTTCATAAAATCAGAAGTGGTTATGAAAAGGACACTAAATCTGGCAGGAAACGCCTGCAGGATGTGAGCACTGCCCACGTTGGCTTGGTTGCATTACAGCAGTGACATGTTCTGATCTGAACTGATAAGGTGAAAACAATACAGCCAGGGGGGCACTGGGGGAGGAGGAGCCCAGGAGGATTTATCTGATCTCAGGTCAGGGACCTGAGTCAGGGGTGGAACAGGATGAGGAGAACAAGACACAGGTACAGGGCTCGGACAAAAAATGAATGTTACTGAGCAACCTGGAATCTGCATCACCGAACTCAAATATGGACAGACCAAAGGCCTGGTTATAGCCTCAAAGATCTGAGAGCCACTGTGACCCCCTGAGTAAATACATAATTAAGTAGGGTGTTTTTCCAAGATATGTTTAATTAGGCCCCCAGCCCCTCCTCATCCCCCTGCCTCTCCCCAATTATGTACCATTTCCCCCAGAGACACACAGCTCTGTTAATTATGTAAATAAGTCATGCCCTATTCCCTGAAAGAATTATATTTCTGCAGAATACTGCTCATCTATTATCAATAAAAATAAATACAAAACATATGATATGTCATTAAAAATAATTTTTAAAAGCTTGATGATTTTTGGTGTTTTTAGTGACTGAAAATACATGAGAACTGAAATAAAATAACTCACAACTGGACTAGTTTTCTTCTATATCTCAGATGGTCAGCCAAGCATTAAACTAGATAATACATACAGAACTATAGAGAATAAACTTTATATGCAAACTATTGATACACTAACAGAGTAAGAGAAACAATGGTGTTACAATTAATAGAGTGAGACTACACTTTAATAAAATCCCCATACAGTTATTTTGGATTGTAAAGAGGGTATTTTGATTCGCAGATCACACCTGGGATAATTCGTATCAGACCCTGCAAGTCACAACTGAGTGACATTGAGGCACTTCCTCAACCTCTCAAACTGACATGTAGAGTGCAACTTGCTCCAGTGGACAAAGACGTGCTAAATGTATCTGACTTCAACAGGTGAAAATTAGGATGTTCATTTAGATAACTACAATTAATACAGTAAATACTGGCTTGGATTATCAAAGAGGGAAGGAAAAATGCTGAAGTTGCTCAAGTTTCTGAGAAACAAGACTTGAACATAACTGAATTATGACAGAATTCTCTTAATAAAGAAGTATTTGATTTTTTACTTCCCCTATACATGACACGAGAGTTCATTTAAATGTTTGCCCAACTGAAATTTCATGGCATGAGAACAACAAACCTGGAGTTTAGGAAAAGGCCTCTTGGTGCTGTCAGCATGAAAGTGCTGCTGTCGCTCATTAATGAGGCCAGGAATTTTGAAAACCTGAGTTAGCACTAATTGCCACATGCTAATAAATATAAAATCACAATAGAGGAGCTTTTGCACATGAACTTCATAGTCTAAAGGTTAACATCTCACAAATATTCCAGATACTCCTAGAAATGTCAGTGGAATTACAGATTTGACTTTCCACTTCAAGAACACCTAACAGAATATAAAATTCTTCCATCACAATGGTAATGAAGCTCAAACTCCATCCTCCCACAGGAGATTCCACAAACAAATCTAGTAGAAAACGGATCTGTGGAGTATTTGTGCTTGTTTTGGAACAATATGACAATGATCCATCACAGCAATGTTTATATTTCAGTTTCTAGAGTTGATGACAGAGAAAAACATTTGACAATATGGAGCAGAGGGGAGACATTTATCGCCCAGTCTGAGCGACACCAGATCCATCTCCTGACCCCCATGAGCTGCCAGGTTTGCAGCCAGCCTCCTCCCTGTGTTACACAATGAGCACTTGTGCAGAATACACTGATTAGTGCTTCTTTTTGCCTCGGACACCGACCTACTGATACGTCAGTTTTCCACCCTCAAAACAGACCATGGCTTCTCCCACTCCCAGCAGAGCACTGAGGACAAAGACATGAATCATGGGATATTCAGATAGTGCGGTGATATGGATAGACAGAACAGTTTGGGGGTTTTTTTTAATGCCAAATAATCAATCATTTATACAAAGAGTCTCATCATCAACTCTAGAGAGACGTCCCAGGACTCTGTCACAGCAAAGGTGCACCTCACATACCTGCTGGAGAAGGAAGGTGCAGGAGCCTAATTCTCAGTCCAGAATTTTGTAACGGAAGCAGAAGAAACGGTTCTCCTGAGCCTGGAACCAGCACATTTGCTCGTTCCTAGACACCCACTGCCAACTCCTGATGGCCACCAGGAAGCCCAGCTGGAGCCTGCACAAGCCAGAGCCCAGGAGCAGTGCCCCAGGGGCCGCGGCGCCAGCCGAGGGCACCCGCCGCTCACCTTGCCGTCGAATTTGGAGTACTCATTGAAGGGGTTGTTGAGCTGCAGTGGACACTGCTCCAGGCGCACAGAGAGGATGGACTGCTTCCCAGAGCACGGGGATTTCACTCGGAAATTCTTCTTTTCAAACAGTGAGCTCAGCTCCTCTGCTGCAGATCAGAAAGAGTTTAGAGGCATCGTATGAGGAGACGTACGGAGGCTGTGCTCACCACAGAGAGATAACATCATGAGAGGGAGCACAGAATCAAATAAATAAGCCAACAACTGCTCCAGCAGGGCAGGATCTACCACCACTCTTTCACAGCCCAAAGATATGAAACCATTAAGAAGTTTGAATGATGCTCCTGTTCAAGCTGAGAAAAAGGTGAGTTTTTCCTATACAGAGAATAGAAGTGACCAGTGTAAGATCCACTCGAGTCAGGGTAACAAGATTTCCCACATCTGCTCCAGGAAACAAGGGCCCCCAAACTCCATCAATCACTGCCAGAACCAGCCCCAGCTCGCCCGGCCCAGCACTCCTGCCCTCGGATTCCCTCACAGCTCACAGATTTACATCTTGCTTCTCCGGGGAAATGGAACTGCTCCCAAGGTGGAATGACCCGGGATTTGGTCTGCAGGGAGTTGGTTCATTTATTAGAGTGCAAAATTAAAACCTGTCAAATGATAAGTAGTCAAAAGCTCCATTTATTTTTATCAGCAGATTGCCTTAAAATTCAGGCAGTTGGCAGAGGTGCTAAATACTGGCACTGAGAGATCCCCAGCGGGCTTGTGAGAGGCTGCAATTAACCAAAAAAGCTTGATTTAATCCCTTTCAATGTGGCCACTTAAACTCCATTAGGTTGTTTTGGTTTTTCAACAAGCTCTTATATCTGTTTTTTAAGAAAAAAAAAATCTAAAGCATTATGCTGGAGTTTTACCTTTAACTGGCAATTCTTGGGCACTTGGAGAGGACCTTGGAATCCAATACAATGGTTTTACTCATACAAGTGCAAAAGCAAGTTTTTGTCTACAGCCGTTCTGTATGGGCTGAATGCAAGACTGGAAGGATTTCCCTGATATATTGTAATTTGCATTTTATATGCTCTGAAATTAAGGAATGTAAGATGTAAAGGTACAGAGGATTTCCTCCAGGGCTCCTCTTTCTCCTTGCTGCAGTGGCGTTGCTCATGCAAGCAAGGGAGAAACACTCAGATCAGGCAGCGCAGGGAAGGGAAATCAGCTCTGCCAGCAGACCCCGAGTGCCTGGAGTTTCTGTGCGACTTATTTTTCATTGAAATCTGTTCTGCAGCAGGCAGGGACTGATCTGTTTGCCTGCAATGCCAGCACATTGCTCAGAGGGGACAAGTGTGACTGCTGGGGACAGATGCTGAGCGTCTGCAGGGCAGCACGGGAGCGACGGGGACGCGGAGCCCGAGCCAGCTCAGAGTGCAGGAGACACAGGAGAGAGATTTGCATCATCATTGGCCAACTGCTATAAAATATTGAGCAAAGAGTTGGAGGTTATGGTAGATTAACCTTTAAAACCTACAACTCTGCTTACAGAAGGAGAAAGGCAAAAACATTTCAGAATGCATTAACAGGGGTATCCAACACAGCTGAACACTGAATTAAGGATTAGTGCGACTGTGCTGCTCGTGTGAGCAGCTTTGTTCACTCCTCTGAAAAAGATATTAGAGTGCTGGAGAACGTTCTGCAAATGACAGCCACGGAGATGTGAGGAATTAGGCAAAAAAAGGGAGATTACACAGGGACCTCATTAAGATATACACAAATTTTGAAAGAAGTAGGCATGACAGACCATAAAAAGGTTTGAATGTGTGTCAAATACAACAGAAATAGAAACTAGCTTGAGCTCTAAAATAGGAAAATTGAGACAGATTTGTAATTTTACATATTACAGTTTAAACTACGTAGAACATCCACTCACAAATACTTAATTATATAATTAACAAAAATAGAATTTGATATTTTTTGAGAAATCAGTGATAATAGCTTTACCAAGGAAAGGCCAGATAAGCTAAGCCAGCATTTATTATGCTTGCATTTAAGTAGATCATACATATACTCTTTATTTCTTAAGATTTGCACCTTACCTAAAAAATAGCTACAAAAACACTCTATACCAGTAAACTCTACGAAATCTTCCAGGGCGCCCGGTGCCCCAGTGCTGCTGGAAGTGGCTGGGAGGTGCCACGGAGGCAGGGATGCTGCATTTGGAGTGCCAACACCTGGCAGGGGCTGCCCCCGGTGCCAGCAGAGCCCTGCCCTGCCCAGCTCCCCGCGGCGACAAACACAAACACGAACACCACGGCGGTGCCCCCCGAGCAGAGCCCAAACAGCCGCTCCGCAGCTTCAGGCCAGACCAGGTGTTCAACACTCTGCTCTCCTTGGCTCTGTCGGCACCGTGGGGCGCCCTGGCCACGGCTGGCACCCCCCGGGACAGAATTGGCATTTCCTCCATGCCCCGAAACCCCGGGGGAAAATCACAAACTGCAAATGCTGGAACCACCAACCAGTAGGAAAAGAAAAGATATTTTCTTTTACCTGAGCAGGAAGTATTTCTGTCTTTCCACTGAACGTTTTTGCATTTTATTTGATTTTGTCTCTCTTTCCGCAGACGCTCTAGTCTCTGAGCTTGAAAAGAAATATTACAACTATAAGTTTGTCAATGAAAGTTTACTATAAACAAAGACATAATTAACTACCTTTATATGAATAAAGATGTTTTATACTGCATATGTAGGGGAAAAAGTCATAAAATTTTAAAGGTGGCACCCCTGAAAAGCAAATACCAACAAAAACATGAAAATGTTCTTGATTTATAATTGAAATTAGAGGATATAAAACATTAATAGAGATCATAAAGATAGTATTAACATGGAAGAGAATAATAAAATGTGAAAACTTCTGTGATTAATATGACATTTCATTATATAAATCATTAATAACGGTCTTAAAGGAATTTTAATGCACAAATGAACTGAAGTGAATATTACATTACAGGAATAAAATTACTGTTATGAATTACTCTACCCGTTTCAAAAATTAAAGATAAATGAACTCAGACTAGACTATTAAAGTTTTAAATATAAAATCCTTTATCTAAAAATCATGAAAATTATAAAATGTCAAAGCGATATAAATTAGCACAGCTTTTTCTTCAGTAGGCTGAAACAGTTTATAGGTAGTAAAATAAATGATTTGTATCTTCACAACATTAGTCAAACCCTAAAATGAATATAATATTTCTTTACATATATTTTGACTCCATCTTCAAAATATGGTTGGAGAAGAAAGCCCCAAATAGTTCCGATACCAAAGAACTTGCAGCCCAGGGTACAAGACAACAACTTAAATTACCTTTTGTGTTAAGAGTAAGACCTTCCTTGGGGAAAAATCCTGATGGAAGCCACCCAAGACAATGACCCCAAGAAGCCACTGATGTTGTGAAGTGTCCACTCAAAACAAGCAGATTAGACTGGGAAGCAGAACTAACAGTGCTGATCCCCGAAGGAAACAATTTGCTGGATATATTAGCAATTTTGATGTATTGAGATAATTCATTAACTAAAATGGGTTTGTAGAAGAGATTCTAAAATGCTAAATTACTCTGACATTTTTTTGGATACCACTGGAGTTCCCTGAGTCTTTTCAGCAATTAAAAACATTAATAAATATTTTCTAACCCTTCTGTTATTATTCTTTTACATTTAGGTCTTTGAACTGAATTGTGGACAAGGAAGTAATTTTTTTCCCATAAAAACTGTCAATCAGGGAACTGATAAAAAAATACTCCTTTGAAGTTTAACTGCTGTAACAAGCAGTTTAAGGTACAAGCACAAATGGGGACTTTGATAAGTATCTCCCATTTAAGTCAACAGGATGTTAGAAGCTGAATACCTCTAAGTAGTTTCCTCTTAATGAAATAAGAAAAAATATCCCTCCTCATAAGTATAAATATTGTGAAAACTGTGTAGCATAGATATTTTATTCTGAAAGAAAAGCTCCACATTTGTACTAGCTACTGCTCAAAGTTACCTTCCCAAACCCTTTCTTCCCAAAAGAGCTACCATAAGAGATCTGTTAGATGAGCAGCTACACAAAGGATAAAGGAGAAACCATAGACTAGAAACAAGAATAATGCATGTTTTTATCCTGTTTGATATTTTCACCCCCTGTCAAAGCAAACGCACAAGAGCAGAGTCACCACCTTCCCTGACTCCGTCCTGCTGCTCCACCCTCAGCTGATCACACACGAGCTCCTCACGGTGGGACAGCAGTGCCGGACCAGTCGCAATGGTCAGCACCCATCAGAAATGGCATTATTCAAGGCCAGGGCCACAGGCAGCCAGCGCAAGTACTCGGTGTGAAAAACGTCGCTGACCAAACGCGGTCGTGGCTCCGTGAATGGTCAGCACAGAGCTGAGCCTTTGCTCCTGGCCTGGGGAGCAAAGTTTGCTGCTGCCCACACCCAACACCTGGCACTGACCTCCCCTGCCATGCCAGAGCTGAGCAGAAAACCTGCTCCCAACCCTGACCTTAGAATATGCTCCCAGCTGGCACCTGAAGTGACTTCAAACTCCAATTCAAATGGGGATTATTCCACCGGTCTGCTCCCTGGGTGAAACGATCCTTCAGAATCATACTCTGGAGTAATTGTATAAATCTTCCAGCTTTGCCTCTCCCTCCTCGTGAGCTGCACCGTGAACTCCCCCAGCCCCAGGGCAGCACTGGGCAGCCTGGCACCCTGCATTCCCACCACGCCTTCCTGCCAGCTTGGGCTCTAGCCTCAGTTTATTTCCAAACCTCGCTCTGCCACAGGAGATCCCTGCCCCGGCTTTTCTGGAACCTGTCACAACTTCCTACTTACAAAAGGCATTTCAGTATCTCCAACACCACACACATTTTCCTGGTGATGCAGAGCACAGAGGTGCTTTCTGGGCTCTAGGTGGTGTTATAATACTTGCAGAAATAATTTTAAAATATATATACAGAAACAGAAAAAAAGAGGTCAGTACTGACCCCTGCACACCAACCTTGTCATCTATATTTTACCTCACAGAATTCCTGTTCATAGTATTCCTCAGGTCTAAGCAGAAGTCTGGATATCCCTTGTATGGGATATCTCCCCACATGGGAGAACTTTCTGCCCGTCATGACAAAATGAGTGTATTTTGCAAAGGTGTTCACCCTTAAACTTTCTAATTTGGTACCTGAAAACCTAGCTCAAGGTTTTTCTCAGAAATAAAACTTTAAGAGACAAAATACAGACAAATCATTCCCTTTGCTGGCTCACATCAAACTTGATTTCTCTCTTTTATAACAAATACATTTGATGCCTCACTAGGCAGATTTTTTCTCAGAAAATAACTATCCTGTTCAAAAGTTAACACCCCTCCAGACAGTAACAATAGAGATATCAAAGACTGTTCATGTACTTTGGATTTAGACTTGATGCCTTCACAATTTGAATTTTTATATATATATAAAACTGACTACCTCAGTGTTCCTCTGTACAGGAGTAGGTAAAACAGCAATTAAGGCTCAGTTGACAGCACACTAAAGTAACTGAATCATTACATATCCTTCTATAAAAGGGCCTCAACATTACAAAAGAAGTTTGACAGACACCAAGCGAGCCCCGCTCTGGTTTGTCCCCGCAAGCCAGACTGAGGGAAGCTGGATGTGAGAGGCCAGTGCTGCTGCATTGCTGCTGCATTGCTGCCGCGCTGCTGCTGCGCCGCTGCAAACACCACGCACCTGTGTTTGATCGTCTTCTGATGCCAAAGTCCCAGCTTGAGGTAATATCGACTGATTGGGAGTACACATAGCCCTGAGTGTCCCCGTTGCTCCCCGGCGGCTCCGAGCCGTTATCCCCGTGGGCTGAGGAGGGGTTGAACTTCTCCAGGTCCACGTCGTGGTCGATCAGGACCATTTCGCACATGCCCGTGTCATCGCTGGTCACGTGCGACTGCCGGATGTGAGCCAGGATTATGGTGGGGTTGTCCAGGAAAGCCATGCTGCCCACAAGGCCACCCCGTCACTGTACTATCTTCTCCCCATCTTCTTTCATGGAGACACGTACCTAGAAACAACGCACGCCACATTTTAGGAACAGAAGCCCTTCGAACACAAAAAGCTCAAACCCCCATTCCAGAGGGTCGCTATTTGGGATGCACAAACCCCAGGTGACTTAGGGCAAACTTTAATTCTGCTCCAGTTTACTTATGCTGCCCTGGTTGCTGGGATCCATTTAAGGAGCAGGGGGTTTGGAGGGCAGCTTGAAACCTGAGTCCCAGGACAAGGGAAAATGAGAGAGACCCACAGACAGGCCCCAGTCCTCTACACCACCTGGCTGCTGTGAGGCAAAACGCCCCACAGTGCTGCGCACAGGATGGCAAGGGAATACAGAGCACAAACATCTGCCTATTCCAACTCATCCGTTTACAAAACCGACAGGGTTCTGGATTTCTTTTCACCCCTCGTAACTGTGTTACTGCTTTGCTTCTGCATCTACACATCAACTTTTTGACTACCTTATTATAGACCCTCTTCAGGTTTTGTATTTCCAGGAATAACTTCAAACATTAAGAGATTAATGTCTCAGGGCAGAATATTGAACATCTGCTGCTGCATGGTGCTTCACACAGGGCAACTGCTGTAACACAGAAATCTCTGTGACCAATACCACATGCCTCAGCTCTAAAGCACTTTAAGAACAGTAATTGCCACTTACCTAAGATACTTCATTCTGAGTGTTCAAGTGGCCTTTTGAAACAAAGTAGAGGGCAAAAAGGGAAAGGAAAAAAAACCCCAAACCACAAAACCCAAACCACGCTCACATTTTTATCTGATTTTTCTGGAGCTGTGGGTTTGTAGTTATGTCAATCTAATTTCAGCCCTCTGAAAGGGGCAGCTCCATGCCCTGCCTGGCCCTGCTCCAGGAATTCCACCACCTCCCAAAGCTGGCAGTGGGGTGAGCTGGATCAAAAAATGACCTGCTGAAAATAATCTAAAAAGAAAAAACATCATTATTCCTGTTCATGTAGTGAGTCCATCAGTGAGCAGCAGCAGGAGCCACGGAGACGCCTCCACCTGAGAGGGCGGGATCTGAGCTCACACATAGGGCAAGACTAGATGGGAATTCCAGAGGTTTGAAATCCCCACTGCTTTTCTAATCAGAGAAAAACACCTTAACTTTATAGAGGTGCATGCATGTATTTGGGATTCTGAACTCAGAAACACCAGCAACCCCCTGTCCTTGCAAAACTGCTGTTAAAATCTCACACAGCCACATCCCATGGGAATCTGCTGAAGGCAGCTGGCCTTCTCCTGGGATATTTTGACAGAGGGAAGGGAAAGAAAGGACCAGCCAGGCTTGTTCCAGGAGTGGTGAATGCATTTTGCCGTGTCCCCTTTTTTTCCCAGTGGGAAAGGTGTAGGGAAAGGTGCCCCAACACAGAGGGGCCACGGAGCAGCTTCTGCATTCAGACAGTTGGAAGCAAAAGTAAACCTGCATTTGGACACTCATCTAACCATGACAAAGGCAAAATTTTGAAGGTTTACGGTAGATTGAAAATCCTCCATCCCTACCAGTGTCCTCCCTCCCGGCAGACATCGGCATCCACTGATGACAATACTCAATAAATAAGAGACTTACAGCCTTCAGGATTTTAAGCTTTTTTTTCTCCCTTGACTGCAAATATTGTAGAGTTTTTTCAGAGATTGTCCCCTTTCTGCTTTAAAAAATATAGACAAATTCAGAAGTAATACATTAAGGAACAGACTCGGCAGCAAAAACAAATTCAATAAAGGAATAGCAGAGAAACAAAGCTGACATGCTGCTGGTTATTAATACACTGCTGTTACCATACATTGTAATAAACTGTGCTATTAGTGAAATCTGCTCCAGCAGGATCCTTGGAGACCCTCAAAGCCCACCTGGACACAGCCTGGAGGTGGGAGTTTGGGCGGCATCTCCAGAGGCTCCTGCCAGCCTCGGCAGCACCACAACTCCACACTCAGTTTTAATTTTCTGACTTTCCATCAAGGTAAGCAGGGCTGCTCCTGAGGGAGGTCTCACTGTCCTCCAAGGGAGGGGTGACAAGGCAAATGTCCCAGCCAAAGGTGGCCACCGGTGTGTCCGGAGCTCTGACCCTGCACCACGGCGACCAGCACAGTGTGGCTCAAAAAACAGACACAAGTACAGCTTATGGACATGGCAAAACACGTGCTGGCAGTGTTCTTTCAATGGAATTATTTCTACTCACTGATTAGGAAAGGCTGTGGGTACCTGCAATTGGCAAAAACTTGTTTAAATAAGCAACAGCCTCAGGCGTCAGAAAGGTCTGCAAACTCCCAATCAAAAATTACTGCTGCCCCATCAATGTGTCATATAAATGTTGGCATGTTAATTGTGTATTTATAAGATTGTTAATGGTTAGTTAATTTACCTCCCACACTATTATTGTACTTGAAATGATTTAATGTCTGCTGAGGGAGTTAACAACATGTAACAGCAGATGCGAGAGTTTTACCTTTATACCCTGCACCCCGACTTCCTGCCATTATCAGTCGTGTGCTAAATCAGCCAAGCTTCTTCCCAACTGTACACCTGCAACCACTTTTCCCATGAACCTGAACGCTGAGAAAGCGCTGGAAATTCTACAGGTTTAACACAAGCGTATTTTTTTTTCCTCCTCTTTGGAATTTTCAAAAAGATATATTAAAGCTAATTTATCAGCACATTAGTGCTAACTGGAAACTCTCTGAATAGTTAATATCCTTCAAAAACAAAAGTTCAGACCCTGAAATTCAGTTCAGGTTTTGATGCCTGAACTACTACTCATATTTAGTAGTGCTAGCCCTGAGAATTCTAACCAGTTCCTCCTGTGGATAAAGGCACAGACCTGCTCTGAGGAACAGCGACTTCCAGAGAGAGAGGAGAACCCAGAGAAGCAAAGTTCAGGTTTGCAAACCTTTACACAAACATCTTGAAGGTTCCAGCGAGATCACAGGCCCAAAATCAATCTCTAGATCTGCTGAGATCTGCCAGCACACCCCTTCTGCTCTCCTACACCCACACCCCATCACCATATCCTCACAGAGGAGCTGAATTTAACGGAATTCAGGACTTTTTAGGCATCAGCATCTTATACATCCTTTAATCATAAACAAAAAATAAACGTTCTTCTAACATTTGCGCTATACAAATAATATTCTACTATTGAACAAACCACTTTGCAGGCAGCTGTCAAACATACTATGTGCAAACACTGAAACGGAAGAGAGCAGTGTGAAACCTCCAAAATTTTAGAGTTTGGTATTTCTGTACAACAGGACACTCAGGCTGGGGTTTCGATGATGCACTGGTTGGCAAACACCTGTGATTCATCACACAGGTGGGCAGAGACCTTCACCTTTCCTCCTGATCTTTATTACTCTTTATTATTTGTATCTAACTTTGTGCACACTGTCTGATCAACACCCCGGGAGCGAGTGCTCCCTCTCCCCATCCTGGCCCCACTGCTGTGATCCTGCCGTGCCCCGAGGCCCCCGGAGAGCACAGCCCCCCATCAGCCTGGTGCACTTACAGAGCATCCCCAGAGATGTCAAACTGCACCATCAAGAGGCTGAACGCCTCGCCAGGATTCACAGGAACTTTGTGGCAGGATCAGACAGCTGCATCTCAGTCTACTATTTTTATCAGCAGTATTCCTCTTCCAGTACCCCACGGCTATATTTATGGCATCGATAGACTCTCCCAGCGAGGGAAGCAGGGCTTTATGCAGATCAGGCTCATTCATAACCCGGCACACAATGAGGAATGCAGAGCGTGCTAACAAACGACTCTGCTCCCAGGAGGTGACACAAAGGTCTTGGAAAAGGATCTGCAGCTATACAGGCTGTACCTTAAACACACAGCTGAATTTCGGGAGGCAGCTCCATCATCACAACATGTTAACTGTTCGTGTGACCCCCCTGCCTGCTTGATGTACTGCAATTATTTAAATAAAGATTGTCTCGCCTTCCTGTTTCCCCACCAGACGCCCCACACGGAGTATCGTATCTGCACGTTAACCTACACGAGGTGACAACGAGATATCACGGCAAGTGTGAGATGAGGGGAAAGGACAAGCTCCACCTCGTGACTGCCATCCTCGCCATCCATCGCGTCGCCCACCGCGCGCCAGCGCAGACAGCAGCAGGCACAGCTGGAACCACGCTACGGCTGGACCCACTGGCTGGTGGCACTGCAGCCAGGTGTCAGCCCCTGCTCACTGCTGCTTCAGGGGAAACGTTTGACCTTGAGCGTGAAAAATGCTGAGTGCAGCTTTCCTGACTTTGGGGAAAACACGGTTGTTTTGGAATGGGTTTTCTGGGTGTTTTTTAAATGTGCACAGCGGAATTTGACAAAATGCCTCGCTGTCAGTGCCCAGCACAAGGTGGCTCGTCCCTGTCAGTCCCCCAGAGCAGCAGGAGAGCTGGGGCACCGTGCCTCACTCACCTCCACACGTGCCAGCAGTGGGGCAGGGCCCCTCTCTGCCCCACACTGCCCCAGCCCTGCTCCCTCCTGCATGTCCTGACACATTTTCCAGCAGAACTACGGATTTTGCTTGGCGAAGTGACACCAGAGCCAAGAGGCACTTTCACACCCTGTGCCTGCCCCTGAGAGTTCACAGGCTCCAGGTCAGATCCTTCCAGCTCCACCAAATGCCCTGTGGTGCCACCAGCACATCTCTGACGGAAGGATTTGTCCCTAAACTGACAAGCCAGTGCCACCTTTCTGTGGCATCTTACAGGAAATGTTTTCCTTACATGAAGGGTTTATATTTCTGCCTTCTATGCTTTGAAATACACAGACCTCTAAATAAGCTCCAAGAAACAATAAAATCAGAGAAAGCTGTCAGCACCTAAAAATATTCTGCCGCAGGAAAGAGCTACAACTTCGAAGTTTCACCAACTTTAATGGAATGATTTTAAGAGTCCTCAAGTTCAAATGGCTAAAAGCAGTTCCAAATTCTCCACAAAACTCTCAAGCTAATTCCTACAATGTATCTTCCTCTCTAAATTATAAAAGTAAGGAGTGAGAAGCAGGGAGGAAAAGATCTTTTCTCCTGTTCTGCAAAGCTGTAGCTTGTTTTTGTTTGTTTGTTTGTTTTGTTTAAACTGACTATCCTCCTTAAGGAAGTAATAAATAATTAAAGCCCTATTCAAAGTAAACAAAAATATTCAAAAGACACAACTAGTGGAAGGTACAATTTGGATCCAAGACAGCTACTAACAAACTCAAAACATAGCAAGCTGGAAAAATGATATACCATTGCAGGTCATGTTATCGTTCAAGGGCTTCCATAGTCCCTGTACTCAAACACCTCCTGGACTGTAGCTCTTCCAAGTGATCTTTAAAAACTAATGAAAAAGATAGGCAGATTAGAATTAAAAATTGATTTTTCCCCCAGCATCATATAAGCAGGAACAGGACAGCACGTACATACTTCAAAATTTATGATTCAGGTTATATGAAATAATTTCCCAGTCAACTTCTGTCTGCAATTGCACATGAAATGGTTCTGGTTATCTGCATTTGCAGCAGCACAAATAATCAACCCCCTCAAACACAGACAGATCCTGGGCAGGCAGGATAAAGGAAAGTGAACTGAAATATATGAACATTCAAAGTTTATGTTTCAGCAAGAGCTCAAGTGCATTTAAGAGTGAATACTTATCTGTAGAAGCTGTCACTCACACTCTGGTCCTATCATTAAGAAGGAAATAATCATTTACAGTCATATAAAGAGGCTCTCTCACATGAGAGACTGGAATTGGGAAGTTATGATGAGCAAACACTACATTACACACAACTTCCAACAAATTATTTATTCATTTCCAGACCTGTAAATCAATCTGGCATTAGCTCTGTATTTCTGGACTGCCTGGAATTTGGCTATACTTTTGTTGTCATACTAATAAGGATGCAAATGACACCAATTCCAATATTTTAATTACTGAGCTTTAGAGAGTGGAGAAAATATTGGGGTATGCATGGGAAATGTTCACTCCTCTCTTTCCTGATCTTGTCAAATCTCTGTTTAATTGCAGACACGTTGATTCTCTGCTAACCTGAGAAATCTTGCATCAAGATTTTAAGCAAATAAATAAGAATAAAAAATGCAGAGATTATAAATTAGGGCAGACAAATCTGTATCTAGACTCATGCCTGCAAAGAACATTCTATCAATATAGCGAAATGCTAATCTCCTAATTAACAACCTAATTAGGTAATTATGGCTTTGCAGAGGGATGCCTAAATGAAATATGACAACATGGTCACCTCTTTATATGGCACCTGTGGGCCTTTTCAGCTGTCACTGCCGAGAGTGCAATATCAATTTGAACAGATGACAAAGTGTTGTCATTTTTCATTCAGATATTGTGCTGAATGCTGCGATCGAGGCCGCCCCGAGACGCCGCATCTTGCCTGGGCTCTGCCTCATCTAAATATGTGCAAACACTTCACTTGTAATGTCCCTGATTAGGCTTGGTTTTGCATGCTGTCTGCAGGCATTCCCTGACACCCACCACAGCTGCAGTGCCACACTGGGATGACCCACAACCCCGGGACCCCCACGACCCAATTTCACAGCACGTGTGCGGGAGAATCACGATCCAGAAAAAATATCTGAGCATTTCAGTTCCTTTTTGAGGCTTCACTGCTGCTGGCTTTAAAATAACAAAACAAAACCAGAGGGCCCTGCAAATAACACGTTATAGCATTAATCTTACTTTTATTTCTGCTGAACACTCTTTTCCAGGGGAACAGCAGTCCCTGCCCAGGAGAAGGTGAAGCTGATGGGACTTCTGCACAGAAAGCTGGGAAGGAGCGCTTTCAACAAAGGTGCTTTTCCATGGAACACCTTTCGTCACTCATATGCCTAAAATGCTTTAAAGACAATTCGCTGAGCATGAACATTCCTAAAGGCCATCAACCTGTTGCTGCGGGTCGGGAAGAGGCCACAGAAATGATCAGAGGGATGGAGCACCTGTGCTCTGAGGGAGGGCTGGGAGAATTGGCATTGCTCAGCCTGGAGAAGAGAAGGCCCAGGAGTGAGCTCAATGCACCCTTCCAGCATCTGAAGGGAGTGCACAGGAAAGATGCAGAGACACTGTGTACAAGGGCCTGGAGTGCCAGGACACAGGGAATGGCTTCCCACTGCCAGGAGTCAGGGATAGGTGGGATATTGGGCAGGAATTGTTCCCTGGGAGGGTGGGCAGGCCCTGGCACAGGGTGCCCACAGCAGCTGTGGCTGCCCCTGGATCCCTGGCAGTGTCCCTGGTGTCCCTGGGCTTGGAGCAGCCTGGGACAGTGGAAGGTGTCCCTGCCATGGCAGGGGTGGAATGGGATGGGCTTTGAGCTCCCTTCCAACTCAAACCACTCTGGGATCCTGTGATAAATAAAATATCTTATTGTAGAGTGGAGAATGAAAGCACAGGCTAGGATTGATTGAATATTAGACTAGAGCTTCTATTTTCACAACTTTCAGTGTGATATTCAAGAACCTAAAAAACCTAATAAATTTTATAGACAAGCGATACTAGCTGCAAACTTAAAACAACCTGAACAAATCAGAAAGCTTCATCATTTTACCTTTTTGCCTATTTGCTACTGAGATGCTACTCTGCTTGGGTTTTACATACACAGAGGTGCCCAGGCTCACAGGAGCTGCCTTGTCTGGACCCAGGACAGAGCCTGGGGACACGACGTAGGTTCAGCCAGCCCAGGGGCTCGCAGCACAGCCACTGCACAGCTCTGCACCAGCCCCACGAAGGGTGGTCTGACACTGCTGTGCCAGGCAGGGACTTGTGCCTTAAACAGCAGCACCTGTCAAAACAAACACTTTGGTCTTTATCAGTTTCTTTAGGTTGTTGCCATTCCGCTTTTGAATGCACGTAAATATTTTTTATTGCATTAAAAACATGATTATAATATTATTTTTTAAATTTAGCAGCACGCAAGTTGCTTCTGACTTAAGAAACACTCATGATGATCAGGCCTACTTAAAAACACCCGAGACCTTCAGCCCTTTGGGACTTTATGTCAAATGGAACTGGACGGATTCCCATTTCTTCAGCAAAAGATGAATCCCTTGTTCCTCTGGCCTTTAATTTTGGGTCTGTCTCTTTCAAGAGCACGTAAAACATATTCAAGGAGCTTTGCTTTGCTTTCAGAATAATGGGTTTAGATACGACACTTCTCAGGTAATAAGCAAACAAGGTAGGGATTGCCCTTGTGCTGTCCGGGATACGAAACTGAGCTGGCAGCCAGTGAACAAGGAGGCAGCACCGTTTGATGGAGCTCCTCAGCTCACACACACACAGAGTTAGTATTGAAACACAGCCTGGATTCTGCGTCAGAGGCACTAACAGAAAAGCCCTGGAGAGCTGCTGCTACAACACCTGAGGCAGCCCCTCCCTGCACGGTGGGTCCCAGGGGTGGCACCAACACGGCCACGAGAGCCTCTGGGTGCCACCAGGACAAACCTGCCCCTTCCAGCACCTGAACGGGAAGAAATGAAGAGAGCCTGAGCTCTGTCTCCATTTCTCAGCCAGTGCCCTTTGCCCTTGGACATCAGAAGGAATTTGGGGTGTCCAAAGGAATTTCCTCATGGCATGGGTTGTCAGGGTTGGAAGGTGATGGAATCACCGACCCTGAGGCGTTCGAGGAATAACTGGGCATGGCACTCAGTGCTCCGGTCTGGTTGACAAGGTGGTGGTGGGACAGAGGTTGGACTCGATGACCCCAGAGGTTTTTTCCAACCTCAGTGATTGTGTGATCTCCAAAAAGGGCGGCCAGGTGGGAGATGGGCTGCTCCTACATGGGGACGTGACCAGTTTGCTGCTCTTTGCTGGGTCACTCATTGCCATAACTGACCTTTCCATACAGGTGTGTGCTTTTCGTGCTCATAGCTTCCAATGGTTGGGAAAATTTTGTGCTACAGAACACGCGACACAGATATCTGCCCGGCTGCTTCACCCGCCGAGGCCTCCGCGGATCCAAGGGAAACGGGCAATAAGAATGTAGCTGTTACTTGTTATTTAAACGTTTCATATTTGTTACTTTAAATTTGTTTCTTGTTGCGACTAGGTGAAAATTTAAACAACAGATGAGGAAAGAGTGTTACAACAAAGGCCTGAAACATGACTGATACAGAAACTTACTAAATTGGTTCTCTCTGCTTCAGTTATTTCTGTACGAGTCTATACGTACATGCTGATCTCAATTTATTTTTAATCTAACCCAAAAAAAGTGTCCGTGATGGAGCTGTTCTGAATTTGGCAAAGTAACCGAGAGAGTCTAATTCCCAGTCTTGCATCTACCTGATAATGCCCCGATGCCTAAAATCGTGTAGAACACACTCGGGCTATCCAAGCTTGGATCTGACATCCCTGTTTAGTCAATCACCAAACTTCCGCTAGCACAGGAATCAGCTCGTGGCTGCATCTCCTGGGCTCCTTTCCTGCTCCCCGCTGCGGTGTTCTCCGTTCTGGTGGCACTGGCAAGCGGGTGCAGAAGTGAGGTCCGCATGCAGAACGGCGCTGGGGTGCGATTGGGGTGCGATGCTGCTGCGAGCGCGCACCCGGAGCGGCCGGGCGGGCAGAGCCGTCCCTGCGGGGGCAGCAGCAGCCGGGACACGGGGACAGGGCCGTGTGACGGGGCTCTGGACGGAGGGACTGGCACCCGGGGCTCCCGTGTGCCCCCCGCTCCCCACGGGGCGCGGACACCCCCGGGCATCCCAGCCGGACCGCGCCCGGCTCCGGCGCTCCGGCCGCTCCCACGGAACGGAACGGGCGGGGCGGCGGGGCCCGGCGGGGCCGTCAGGGCAGCCAGCCCCCAGCCCGGGATGGATGCCCGGCTCGGGACCGGGGACAGGCGCGGGAGGCTTCTCGCGTGGGGATGGCGCCGGTTTCGTTTCCAGTTTCTTGCTAAATACACCGTGGTTGTATTTATTTGGTAGCTTTGAAGCAAAGCACGCAGGTCGCGCTCGGTGTACAAAGGCAAGGGGGAAAAACATAAACAGTGCCGCTGCTGCCCAGGACAGGGCTTGCCCAAGCCGTGAGCAGCATCCCGGGTTATGCCGGTGCTCCGGTGATCCGGGGTTGTCTCCTCACGAGCAGGGGAGCCCAGCCACCCCCGGTCCGGAGCTGCAGGTGTTCCAGGTGTTCCCAGGGCTCCTGTTCCCGGCCTGCTGGCGCTGTGTCCCTGTCACCTTTCCAGGCTGGCTGGTGCGCCCTCCACAATTGCCCGTGGAAGTAAGGAGACTCGTGAATCCCTGAGGAAAGCCTAACCTGGCAGCCTCAGCAGTTGCGCACATGAAAAAACAGTTGCCTTTGAGAAGGACAGAGGACAGCATGGCACAAGTGCCACCAAGGGCCTGTGAGGAGCAGGTGCCAGTGACTGGCAACAGCGCAGGGGTGAGGGCAGGAGCTGGAGCTGCCCCAGCACAGGGCGGATCACTGGGAGTGCCTGGCTGCAGCTGGCACAGCAGAGCTCTGGCGTGGCTGGACTCAGCCTCCTAAAACAGGACACAAAATCACTCGGAGCAGCAGCTTTGCACTGATGTGGTGAGGCCGAGCAGGTCCCTGCAGGGATCAGGGAGCACGGTCCCCTTTGGCAGGGTCAGGGGCTGGGGGAACTGCCCGTTCCATCCGTGACACTTCACCCTCAGGGGGCAAATGCAACTGCATCTGTGAAATATTCACAATAACACCAATTTAAAAATGCCTTTGGGGTAGCATTCTTAGTAAAATGGGATGACCCTGAAAACTCATTGGCTCAAGACAGACAATGGTGGAATAATCAGAATGTAAAGTCATTGAAATATGAATGAATTTACTAATTGCATGGGAGGGGACAGTGAGATTACGGATTTGTTGACCAGGAGCCATCTCCATCTCGCCGGCCACATGTGACCCCAGCCAGCTGCTTAAAGGGTTCCAGTGACATCCAGGGCCCCTGTGAAGGTGTGGGATGGCAATGCCAGCTGCGACTGGGGGAGCTGGGAGCTCTGCTTGACCCATGCCAAGCCTGAGGCATTGGCCAGACCAGCGGGAAGGTTGGGCGAGGATGAGGGTTGAGTTTGGGCATGACTCCACTGAGGTTGTCCATCACAGAGTACATACAGCAAATTAAGGATCATTTTAACTGGCACCGTGACTCTTCATTGCACCTACAGGTGGTTTCCCCCTCTGTGGGGGCAGTTGTGTTACACAAACCCCAACGTGTGAGCAAAATGGACCAGAACTGAAGGAAATTGGAGTGAATGGGGGGAGTGTGTGATGTGAGGACAATCCGAGCGGTGGCAACGATCTATAGGTAACCTCCTAAGAGAATGAAATCATAATTACCCTCGGTGCCTGTGCTTTTTTCTCATCCCATTTCCGCGGTTCTGCACAGATCTACAAAAAGATAATTTGCAATTAGCCACGGTAACGCACGACCTGAGCCAGGCCGGTTGTGCCAAAGG
>WBMY01010407.1:206880-214380 GCA_013397315.1 Donacobius atricapilla
TTTTTTTTTTTTTGATAGCTCTTTTTTACTGACTAAAACACCTTCAGATTGGTGATTTTACTAAGCTTCCCCCAGGATGTTGCTCAGCCTAGGGTCCTGGTTGTTCCTGTGGAGGAAGAAGTGAAAATATATTAATTCTTGTAGTCTTAAAATGTCTTAGGGAATTGCAATTATTTCCCAATGGAACAACATATTATTAGGTCCTGCACTGCGTTGATAGATAATTTGAGGTTTTGTCTTTAGAAGTCATTTGTAGAGACGCGATCACCCGTTTATAAAAATGTCTGAATTCATGTGCATAACCGTGTACACATCTACAGTTATTTATTTATTTATTTACTTCCCCAAGTCCAGCAGCAACAATGATAGCTGCCAACCAACCCCGAATTTACTGTCACCACCACCCCTAAATAGCATTCATTTCCTAGTAAAGCCTAATGGCATACATGATGGTTTGCCAGATTTGTGGCCTTTGTGAGGCTTATAAGCAGGACTGACTTGGGAAGATCATAAAACTTAATGAACTTCTCGACTGCAGGAGGTGTCCGCAGGGGAAGCGAAAGGCCTGCTCGGCTGCTCGGGCTGCTGCAACTATTTTTTATGTCTAAAGAGAGAGGATGAAAATGTTCATTAAGGACGCTCTCCCCTTGCATAGATTTCAAAGAACGAATAAAAAAAGCTGCGGAAACCAGACAAACCGCGCGTTATCCCCGGGGTTAATTCCTCGCTGTCCCCATGTAAGTTACCTTTCTTTTTCTCGCCACGCCTGTGAACAGCCGGGCGCTCTCTGGCCGCGGAGCTCCCCATCGCTGGCACGGCCCGGGCGCCGAGGAGCGCCCCTTGTCCGAGCGCGGCATTGCCTGGACCCGCGGCCAGGGCACCCCTTGGGGCGGCGCGNCTAAATACATATTTTGTCGTTCCCTGACTACCTGAAGAAGTCAGTGCTGGGTGTTTATGTGCATCCAGCTCAGCTTAAATTGTTTAGCTTTTGCTTCCCATCTCATGTTTCAGCACCAAGGTTTGTCACCAACCCAGTAGTTGTACTTTTGAATGTATTTTTTTAATTGCCAGCAGATGTATTATAAATGATGCCGTGCAGCAGAACGCTTGGTCATTTGCACTGTCCTTATGGCAATGACATTGCTTTTCTTCATAAATGTCCTACTAGGAAAAAATAAATTGAATAAAGTGTCTTGATTGTCGTTTGGTCATCTGTTTCCAACACATTCATTATCAGCAGCCTGGTTCTTTTGTGGATTTCTACCAGGGCGCTTCTCTAGTTGAGAAAATGGCGATTTGGTGATTATGGGCATTAGAGAAATTCGTGGTTTTTTGTCTCACAGAACCTGAGACTGCACCTTACCTTCAGCGCTTCTCATTGCTGGTGCTCCTTGCTGCATTTAAATATCCATCTTCACCTTGAGTACTGGAATTAGTGGTTCCAGAGAATTTTTTTTCCTCTCTGTAGAGGATAGATTTGGCCCTACTTGTCAATACTAATTCAACCAGGAGCAGGGATTTCTTTTATTTATTTTATTTTATAGCTGTCTTTCATGTCCTTCCATTTGTTTTTGAATTCGACACATTTGCTTGCTTATCTGAAAATACCAAATTATAGCCGTTACCATGTGGTGTATTTTAGGATGCTTGTTGTAAGTTAAGGAATTTTTGCATTCAGAGATAAATTATTATCATGGCACGTAGGGAATGCAAAACAGTCCTTTTTTTTTTTTTTTTTTTAACAGGATTTAACACATTTATCAAGCTCTGTTCCTGCAGCTTTCAATTGAAAAGTTGTATGATACGGATATTATGCTGTCTTTTTTCAATTTAAACATTGATTTGTGTGAAACATTAATATAATGATATTTGCAGTCTACCGTAGACAAATATAAGCAGAATTAGGCACTCTAAATTGTTACAAATGCAACGCAGTGTTCGAATCTGAACGGAGGCTGTATTAATAACGAGGGTGCGGATCTGCCCGCGGATTTGGGGCTGGTTTTCCATTCCCGGCGCACGGTGCGCAGGATGGCTCGATGCATGTTTGTGGCGAGCAGGAGGGATGCGCATCCGAGCTTGGGCGGGCGAGCCCAGAGCAGCGGAGCCCCGAGCGGAGCTGCGCGCCCCGCGCCGGGACGCGCCGGGGCGGCGGGAGCGCCGCGATTGACGCCCCGAGAAGAATGCTTTGTTTGTTTGCTCAGCAGTCATGTTTCATGCTCCTCGCTTATCAAGGTGATCAGCATGGCTCAGATAACACATGCCTGACACCGCCTGCCTTTTCTCACCGCCGTGTTGACCTTTTGTCGCGTTTGCTTTTCTCTGGTAGGCAATTCCTGGCTTTAAGTGTGAATGGAGTAAATAATTCACATCAATATTTAATATAAATTATTAAAGTTTCTGTCAGCTCTTACAGTTCATGCTTTTATGGAGTTGGAGTAGTTCATCAGCCAAACAGATGAATTGTGCAGCTCAGCTGGACATTCGAGCTCCTCCATCGTGCTGCCGGGACTGGGGGAGAAAGCAGGGAATTAAATAGCAAAGGTAATGCAGCCCGGTCCTTCAAACACTGCGTGTTTTTCAGTAATGCACATTCTTTAGGGAGGCTCCAAGTACCAGAAAAATATCCAGCATCGTTTATTTTGTTAGTCCTGTACTTTTTTTTCCCCCTTCATGCTGCAAACAGAAATGCAGAAAACCCCACTGACCCCCGGCGTTTTCTTCTACTCTTTGTTACTGGCCTTCCTTTGGTGCTCCGGGCCCTTCCTGGGCTTAGGGTGCGAGTACTGGTGTTGGGGGGTAGGGTTGGGGTGCTTGTTTTGTTTTTCCCCTCAGCGTTCCTTTTCTGTTTTTAAAGACTGGTGCGGAGCCCCTAAAGTGATGAAGTTTCAGGGTTTTTTAGAACTTGTTTGTAGATTGCAATTTATATTTTGCGAAGTGACCTGAGATTAAATGTAGATTCTGAAAACATTTTTTAAAGGAGAAGAGCTCTCATCTCTGGTCTCTGATTGTAACAGCTCAAATGTGTTTATTGCGTCAGGAGCTGAATCAAAATAGCATGTTTTGCATAAAAGCATATAGTAAAAATCATTATGCACTTACTCTAATTTTATGCTCTTTTAGGTGTTTTAATTCTCTTGCTAATGATCAGTTCAATGTGTGTTGCACGGTCACAGGCACTGTAACAATGTGAATCACGGAATATCCCATGTAATACAAATCCATCACCTGGAAGGGAGGTGGGTTTGTATCATGTGTTTACAGGTCAAACCCTTTTGCTATACTTCAGTCATGCATCAACATTTAAAGCCAATCCCTCATTCCTCATTGTCCAGCAGGTGGCTTTGTCATAGATTATTTAATTTTTAATCATTTATTGTAAGTGGAAAAGGTTATTTAATAATATTATCCTGGCAGCATTTTTTAAAAGAACTACAGTTTTCCAGTATGTCCTGTGGTGTATGACGGGGTCAATGGAAGCATCTAGAGAGCTTCAAGTATACAATCTAAATTAAGATTCTAAACAGGCATTACAGATGCTGGTAACTTTGGCAATTATCATTTTGTTTGGTGAACAGTAGTAAAACAGTGTGCGGTAAAAGTGTTTAGAGAGAGAGGATAAATAAATTGAACAGTTTTGCAATGCAAAGTGGTTTGTGGTGTTTTTGAGGATTTCTTGGCTCTTGCTTAACTGCTATTGTGAAGCCTGGAGCAGATTTTCCCATTGCTAATGCCCTAGAAGTATTAATTCACTTTGATATGCTAATTAGAGGGCATTATGCAAGAAATGAGATTAAGTGGCAGCATGAAGCCATTTGCCTGTCAGTAAATTGAGAGCTTTAGCATCAGGAGGAGCTTTGTTTTTTCTGAGTTTCTCTTGGTTTTGCATATAAATAAAATTGATTGAAAGGTCTAGAGAAGCTTCTAGAACATTGGTGGTTCTTTTTCTCCTTCTATGATTATTTAAACTTCATGTTAAAGCCTTTCTCTGAATATTAATTGATCTAATGGGAGATACTGAACATGAAGAATTTCATTGTATTCTCAGTTACTGTATCTTAACAAAAGGAAAGTATTAGAATTCTTTGTGTCATCTGATTTTTGTGGGATTATTTTAGATATATCTTACAGCTTTGTATTCCACCGTCTCTGCCTGCTCGCGGCTCCTGTGCTGAGAGCTGTACCTGTGTGGAGGTGGTTTTGCCAGTTCTGCTGTTTTGGGGATTGCTGTGAGGGCCCAACCAGCTGAAGGCAAAGGAAGGCTCGGCCTCCTGGCCAATGGGGCTGTGGACATTTGTCAGCCCCACTCACCCACAGCGTTTCCCACCATTCCTGATGCAAATCACACAGGTATTTTCCTTTCTTTAAGGAAGGAAGGGGTTGTAATATTGACCATAGATTTTATTCGACTGTCAGAAATCGTGTTAAAGTAACATTAGGGGATTGACTTACAGCCAATAATAAGTGAGGGAATTTGGAGTTAATAGTTAAACTCTGCCCTTAACTCAACTCACTGAACCTATTTATTAGAGCATATATGATACATAAGAGCACTGTGCTGAGACCTCTGCTGTAGCAGGATGCTCCAGGATGGCTCAAAGATGAGACGTTTTGATCTAGTTCAAATTTTCCTTTGTTTTTTGAGGTTTGGAGGTTTTGTGTGTGTATGTGGTTTTCATTCAGCCTCTGAGTTGCTTTACTACAGTTCTGTGATTTGCTTTCTTTTTTGCAATACCATTTTTAAAAAATATCAGAGAAGCAACTCTGGAAATGGAACAAAAATGTAGCAAAAAACAAACCCAAAGCAAAGCCAACCCAAGCCTCCCTAGTCCTCTTTGCCTGAGTGCAGCAGAGTAGCTGTTTGAGTGCCCATCTCCTCCAGAGATCATTGTCGCAAAGTCAATCAGGGGAGCAGTGCTGGAGTGACAGTGCTTGTTATGAGCCCCAATAGTTATTTAAAAGAAAGGAAAAAGGATAAAAAAAATGGCCCAGAGCCGCGTGCGGGGGCTGTTCATGCTGGATGCACATGCTCTCCCTGATCCTGGCAGCTGAAGTCTATCACTGTTGGGAAATTTTTAACATGAACCACATGAGACACGCACCACGGCGGCTCCCCGGAGCCACGGGGGTTTTCACGTCAGCACAGGACAGCGGGCACGTGTGCTGCGGGTCCCTGCCCACCCTGCTGCCCCCAACAAAGGGACCCCAGGGCAGTTTGCAGGAGGTGTGATGTCCCTGCTGCCCACAGCTCCCCAGAGCCTGGCCCAAAGAATCCCATCAGGAATTTGTAATCCAGAACTTCAGTTGTTATAGTGAACCTTTTTGATACTAAGAAGGAACAAAACATCACTCAACACTGCAAAGTCAGTTCTCACAGGCAGCAAAAGGAAGCGTTGCTGGGCTCCAGCTGCTCATTTTGGATTTCAGATTGTTGAACAAAAGAACTAAGTAATGAAAATGTTCTGAAGCCGACCTTGCCTTTCCCAGTACCAGTAGAGCCCTGACGGTGTTGTTTCAGGAGAAGATGATGCTGGAGAGGAAACCCTGGCATTACTGGTTTCAGTCCTGGTGCTGCTGTCGACTGGGGAAGAAACCTTCCTCCCCCTTGAGTGAGGAGGGATGGGGTGACCTCGGTAGGGCAGACCCCGAGCTTGGCCACCGCCTCATGGAAGCGAAAGCAAGAGCTTGCTTCTCTTTTCTTTAAAATGGGAATGTTATCCATCTGATTTTTTTGTGAAGATTGTGTTGGCTTGGTGCTGCGTGTTAAAAAGGAATATTTTAATCAAGTGTTAGGTTTAATTTAAGTTGTTATGTCCGAGGTAAACTATCAGCACTATTTACAGTATCCACTCCGTTCCACTTTGGCCGCAGACAAGTGTTACATCCTGGACATGAAGAAATTAAGCTTTCCTTAGACGACTTCTTTTCTTGGCTTTAATCAGGAATGGTTGTTTACTCCATGGTTAGACCTCTAGTTAAAGGATATCAGGGGTTTGTGCCTTGGTGGTTGGTTTGCTCAGTACAGAAAGAGAAGGTTTGCTCCTGTTGCTGGGCTCGGTGCTTTCCTTGTGCAGTAGCTGTTCGAGGCAGGGTGGCACACTCAAAAGGCTGTGCCAGGCATACTTTCATATATTTGTTGATTAAAGAAGGAAGTGTGCTTTTAGTGAGGTTTGTAATTACAGAACACCCAAATGTTTGCTTATTTTCTTTCATGTGAGATCCTGGTAGTGTGATTGACTGTCACTAGTAAGAACAAGTTACAGTAGATTGTGCAATGATTCTTATTTGACTTCAAGGATGTATTTATTACCATTTTTGAACAAATTATACTAACATGAAAAGTTGTGGAAATGATTGTGCACTAGATAAGGTGATACATTACAGGAGTGGTTGGGTTTATGGAGCTTTATGCCGAGGTTTTCTCAGAAATTATAGCGCAGTCCTGTCACTATAAAACCTGGAGATACACTTGGTAATAACATGCAGTGGAGGGATTTTTAGGATTTCACTTGTTATTCAAATAGAGTGGGAACTATCAGTTTTTCTACCTCGTATTTCTTTCTTGTGTTGCACTGGGTGAAGAGAGGAAAGGAAGGCCGAGGAGAGCCGAGTGGGTGCTGGAGTGTGGGCACCCACGCCCTGCCTGGTGCTGCCGGTGCCAGCGGCTCCAGTGCCACAGGGCTGGGGAGCTTTTGGCACCGATGGGGCTCTCTGGGACCCAGCGCTGGCGTGGGACGCTGCGGGAGATTTGCCCTCCGAAGGCAGCTGAGGATTTTTTTTGTGAATTATTTCTTGCTTCCCCTCCACTCGTTAGGGCAGTGACGTGATATCGATATGGAGCTTGGGAACTTATTGACTTGTTGGTTCTTGACCTTTTGACTGTGACCAAGTATAGAAATTGAATGTCTGAAAATTAAATGATAGACTCTTTATACATAAATTCTTGGATGTCAGTGTATTACATGAACTAATTTCGGTTTACCTAAATTTATGGTGTTTTGTGTTCAATAAAGGAAATATTTCTTCCTTTCAATATACCGAGCATCTAATAATATTGTAGCTGCTAACACTGAACAAATCCATTTCCTTTTACTGACTGATTATCATAACAGCTGCTGTTTAATCACCAAGATTGTTATGTAACTTTTAAATCTCTAATATTTTGGAGAGGTGCGAGTGACATCATCTTGCTGCGTGGCGGCGTGGTGTCGTCGGTGCTGAGCCACGTGCTGTGTTTTGTGGGGCTCTAGACTCGAGTTCTTATTTAGTTCAGTCGTATTTAATGGGCTGGGAGCACTCGCTGAGCCAACTGCCCGTTTGAAGGGAGGCCCGAAATAACACCCAGTACGCGTCCTGTTTTCCACGGAACAAAAAAATGAACATTTGTTTTCCCTCCCCGAGCCGTGGCGCGGCGGGGCCCGGTGGAAATGCCGTGCCCCGGCTCCTGTCCGATGGAATTAGCCGATCCGAGCGCGGGCAGGGCGAGCAGCGCTCGGGCTC